>JAWWML010016741.1:0-21877 GCA_035047165.1 Ormyrus rosae
CAACATCTAATTAATAAAAGCACACGGTGGTGCGGCCTTTGTGGCGTAGTAAGGAAAGAGCAAATTCTACGTTACAAAGCTCAATCCAGCTTTCGTTAAACCATACGGAACTGTTACTGCCGCTAATGTTTCGTTCCTTACCGATGGTGCTTCTGCAGGATTAGTCATGACAGAAGAGAAAGTCAAACAGGTTGAATTAAAACCCAAAGCTTACTTGCGTGAATTCACTTATGTTTCTCAAGATCCTAAGGATCAACTTTTACTGGGATCTGCTTATGCTATCCCAAAAGTAAGTAAATAGAATTTTTTAATTAGTTGAAAGAATAAAAATCGTATTGAAACTTAATACAAACTTTACGGCGTTATCCAACTTTTTTTATAATATTGAATCTGTTTTCATAGATCTTGGACAAAATTGGACTTACTCTAAATGATATTGGAGTTTGGGAAGTTCACGAGGCCTTTGCTGCTCAAATTCTGGCTAATTTGAAAGCTCTCGATTCTGACTCCTTTGCCAAAACATATTTGAAATGTTCGTCAAAGGTGGGTATTCCTGATTTGAATGGAACTCGTGGGCAGAATCTCTCTCTATTGGCCATCCTTTCGCTGCTACGGATGTTAGATTAGCAACTCATACCGCTAACAAAATGATTAAAGAAGAACAACAATTTGGGTTGATCGCTGCTTGTGCTGCTGGTGGACAGGTATTAAAGATACATGTCTCTCATTACCCAAAAATATAATTTTTTTTTCTGTCATGAAAGATGGTTTTATGCAATAAATTTATTTTTCAGGGAGTTGGAATGCTGCTGGAAAGGTACCCTGGCGCCAAAGTATGAAGTATGAAAATGCAATAATTGAAGTGAATTTTAATTGTTAGATTATGTAAACTTAACAACTTTTTACGATGTGAATAACCAGACAGTTTGGTCTTTGTTTTTTACACGAAATTTATATATTTTTTATAAGAAAGATATAATTATAATTTTATAAACGGATCTTGTAATTGTAATATATCCAAGCGATATTAGGAATGCAGGTCTTTCTTTCAATTTGTCATTAAATTGTTTTATTTTGATAGAGTTCCTACTTATAAAATTTTGAAGATATTTCATTGACAAATAACAATGATAGTATTCAACAGTAGATTGCACTCAATGAAGTACCAATGCATCAAATCCTTTCAACAATTCATCAAATTCATTGGATCCAACTATTTTAATAGTAAATCCATCTGTTCAAATGGCTCCCAATAAAGGAAAAAAGAAAGGGGAAGCTGCGATAATTACCAGCGACTCTTATAAAAAAAACTTGATTGCTGAAAAAACTAAAAATATCAAGAAACAACAACAAGCTAATCAATCCAGAGCTGAGTCTCGAAAAAGGAAACAGACTTCTATTTCTTTTGCCCCTACAGCAAAGAAGAGTCGCAAACGATTCCAAGATTTAAATCAACTTGAATATTCAACGGAGTCAACGTCAAACTTCTTAAAAGAACTTGCTATATATAGGTTCAGCTGCTGACTCAGTTTCTTTGGACAACTAAAAAGAATTTTTCATACCGGATTCATCCATTTTAAGCTCAACAACCACTTTTTTAAATCGTCAGCAAATAGAAATTTGCTATATAAATGAAGAAATTGACAAAAAATTAAATTTATGTTTATAAATAAAAAAATATTAAAGTATTATATTGAGATTAGCCAAATATTGGCAATAGTAAGTAAAAAATCATACATAAAAAACCAAACATTTATTTATTTATAAAATGTTATTATATAAAATGTAAATGTAAAAATATAATGTTTATAAATACTGTTACTTATGTATTTTGTTAATTTTTTATAATGTAAGTAAAAAAAGTTAGAAAAGTTATTCCAGCGTTTGGATTCCGTGCAGAGTGCTCATCGTGACCGCCGTCGTGCCTAACTCTACCCGCCTGTCGGGCACGTTGAGCATTTTTGAAGAGGTTTACTTTTTCATTTTTAGTATAGACTAAAATTGAAAAAACAATTATTTTAACTATTGATTCTATATCTACGAGAGTCGATCTATTGATTTCTTTTTTTTTTATTGTTTAAATTTTTAAAATCCTAATAGCAATATTGAATTAAAGTTAGGGCGCCCATAATGCCCGACCCTCCCCTATGTTGTGTGTAGAAAAATTCGACATAGGAAATATACGGTCTTGTAAAAAAACAACAAAAGTTTATTTGAAGCCCTCTTTTAAACCCTAAAATGGATTAGTATTTTTTTTTAATCTCAAAAAATGTTTTCTAATTTACCAACTATTTATAAATATATTGAAGGTCCTTTAAAGTAATTTTTTAGCTGTAATTTTAATATTAGCAAGGCAAGACTGTCGTACAAGCTATTCCGAAAGAAGAATCGGCGCAGTAATCCCAGAATTAATTTCAGGATTTTCTTTTGGATTAATGTGCGAAGACACATTTTGCAAATAAGAAATTTTATTCAATTTCATGTTCATAACATATAATGGCTTGACAATTCCTTTGTCGACTTCCTCAATACGCATATCGTACTCGTCTTCTAAATACTGTATGGAATACAGGATTCTTTACTCCGATACTGATTGCTCTGTAAGAAAAGTATAATATTGTCAAAATAAGAATACAATTGCTTCATTAGTACATTGCACAATAAGGAAAGGAAATAAGCTATTTCTATAGCGAGGGTGTGGTGTTCAGCACAAGTCGAAGTCGAGCCCGCCGAAGGCGCCCGAAACAGAGACGAATGCTGAAAACACATCATCCGAGTCTGAAATAGCTTTTCTTCCCGTGTTCCACACCGTATTTTTATTATCAAAGGCATGATGATTTTGTATTTTTCTTACTACTTTTATGAAAGACACTCGAAATGCGAAATTTTCTTTACTACTTTCACGCGTGGAAAAGCCCCAATTTCATGCCTGAGTTGAGAAAAAGTATACAACCCTAATGTTAAAGCTTCCTGAATCATTAAAGATACGTAAATAAAAATTAAACCTTATGGGTTAATTATGGGAAAAAGAATTTAACTATCGATGGGCCGGTGGAAAAAAAAGTCTTAATGATCGTCTTTAATATAATAAATATACAACTGGCAAAAAATGCACGAAAATTGTTTTTCGTACACGGAGAAAAATTCAGAAGTAAAATTCATTTTAAATGTAAGTAAAAATTGCTTAAAAAGTTTAGCAAACGTCGTTAAGGATACTTTACTCAGCTTTGTAAGTAAATTTGACGGAATCCGAGGCGCCATCTTTGTTTCTGTCTCTCTCGCACGTGCGGTGGCTTACTTAATAATTCAGTAAATTTTACTTGAGTCAGAATCAGTATCTTTTATTTAATTTTTTAAATAATTTTTACTAGCGATTTTTCTGAATTTTTTGACGTAAGTGAATTAACGTAGTATTTACAATGTCTTAGTCTTATTTCTATCTACAGTTATAAGATAAATGCTGCAACCGTTGCAGGAAAAACACAAACTCTAAAAGCTTTTCAAAGTCTAAAAGTATTTATCGGCAAAGACGTTTAACAGTAAAACATGACTATTACTTCTATCAAAACAGTGTACGGCAACTTCCGGTTTCTAATGTTAACGTGAAATTTTCACACTGAAATATTATATTGATTGTAGAAAGATAATATTTAATGATATTGACGAAATGTTCGAATGCTGCTCTCGTTTTCTTTTTAAAATGTATGTATGATACAATAATATTTATTTTACGTTTTCGACAGCAGTCTGGTAAACAGGAAAGTATAAAGCTTTTCAGATATAAAATGAAGCGTTATATAATGCACTGAAGTTTATATATCCATTGCATTTAATGATACTTTCGCCACTTTCAAATGAAAAATCAATTGTAAGTAATAATATTGCACGTATTTATAACATTAATTAGCTCGATCGAATTAAAAACCTTTATTCCCTCTGAAAATACCATCTATCTTGAGTTACTTCCAGGAATCATTTACAACACTTCCAATTAAATCAAACCATAAAGCATTAATTGAGACTTCAATAATATCCGCGTATCATCGACACCCAATTAAAACACTTCCGATTTCATAAGGCATCGGGCCGGCATCGGCAGACCAGCTGCTCGGCCGCGATCGAACATCTGATCCGCGGCGCAACATAGCGTGAAATAAGGCCCCGTACATAGGAAGCGGCAATTAGTGGGCACGTCGAATCGATAATAATCGCACGGCGCATAAGATCTGGCCGAAGAAAAAGCGACTCTCAGACGGGCAGCCTCTGTACACGCAATTATCGTGATCGCGGCTGCCGCGCGTCTGGCGAAAGGTCATGTGAAAGGGAAAGGATGTCGCGAGAAGAAAGCCAAAGTCCGATGCTCCCGCGCGGCTGACCGCGGCACGTGTGCCATTTAATACGCAAATATATGTATTATACTCGTTTCTTCGATCTTCCTACCGGGCGATATGCGTGGAAAATAAATGCGTTCGCTCGATTTCGCTCGACAGTCACGCGCGAGAGAAATTTGCCTTAGGCTCCGCGATAGGATTGTTGGGTAAAACCGTTCGTTATGTGCTTCCGAAGAAAAAGGGATATCGTCTGCGCAATACTTTAGGAGCCTTTGTCGGCTGATGTCTGCTTGGACGGGGAGGTTTAATCTATGAGATTACGGCGCGCGGAATACTGATGCTCGTTACGAAATACTTATTTACTCGATTCTTGCACCGTTTTCAGGAAGAAACCGACGCGTGCGAGAGCGCCGCTTTTCGAAAAGGGATTGTTGTGGGGAATATTGTGGTTTTTACGCAGAATTTCAAGTGTTGGAAAGATTGAATCGGTTCTTTTTGAAAGATCACTTTCTCAATAATTACAGAGCATATCATCTCGTGAGTATTCGTTTTCTTTGAATTCAATGTAATATGTATAAGGAGATGTATTGCGTAATATGCGTTTTTTTTAATTTTTTTATTTCTCATGTATTTTATGACCTGAAAAATGTAAGAAAGTGGTTTTTTCTAAAAAATATTTCTTTATTAGGTAATATGAAGAGTTACTAAAATCAATCAAAATTTAATCACTTCCCCATTCGCACAAAAGCAATTATAGGTGTAATTGTAGACTACTGAACATATGATAATAACTTTTTCTAATAAATAACAAGATATCAAAAGCAACTTTTGCCGTTAGTAAGAAATTATTTTTCGACGATTTTTCATTTTTTGCAGCAAGTATTAATCCAACGAAATAGAAACTTGTACGTTTCTCTTTTCTCTTCTTCCTTCTCTTTATTGACATGTATAAAAATCTACATAACTGAGTGTTTAAAAGAGATAGTGATGGCTGATCGATTGACTAAAATTTAGCAGCAGTCTGTAATAGCTTCCACTGATCGAAAGAGAACAAAGATGACTTACCGATGATTATGAGCAAAACCATAGTACAAAGCCTCAGGTTTAATGAGAAAGGAGATTTCGATTACCTATTACCTTTCTGCCTAAACATTTTTTGCTTTACTTATGAGTCAATGAAGCTTGCCGCAGCTAAGTCTAATCCCTGAGATTGTTTCAAAAGCCCATGTTGATTGGTTGTGTAATAAAAATGACGATGATATACTCAAATAGGCCATGCTGTGTTTGTCTTGTTTCTTGCTTAGTTACATCGGAAAAGCTAGTTTAAATGATGTGGCGGAGATAATTGTATAATTAGACATGTTGTTCGACGTTGCTCCAGATTTTCACGTAAAAAAGGAGGTTGATGCGACAATAGACAGAAGAAGTAAATAAAGGTGAAAATTTGAAAACAAGTTCAAAACACCTCTCACGGACAAAGAAAGTTACAAGTACTAAAACCTAAGGCATCATAAAAAAGGATTGGGACTTTTATGAAAGACTGTATTTTATATAAAAAAGAAAGTTTCATTAATTAATATTATTTATATTATTAACCTGTGATTAGTTACTAGTTTTCTCATTAATAGAAAAACCTAACTAACTTTAATTTTTAATACGCTTTTAAATTATCTACTGTGTAAGTTTATACAAAAAAAATTACTTTTATATATTTTTAACAGGATTATTAAAATTTGACGGTATGTAATTATCTTAAGCTCTCCCAATGTTTAAAATACTTCCTCTTTTCTCCGGTAGCGTTCAGGCATAATTTGGAGAGCAAAGAAATTTTTTACCCAAAAATTAAAAGAACATACTTGCGTTTGCCTAGACCTCATCATGTCTGTAAAATCGAAGCTGCTCAATTTTAAATAGTTTCTTAGTGGAAAACGAATTAATTTAAGGAAGGAATAAAATTCTACACTTATTGTACCATTTTTTGACGTCTTTATCAGTGAACATCGATGAAAGCGCACCGAAAAAATATTCCACTTATAGCTCATAATCGATCGAGACTTATTTAAGTTTCGATCGCATTGGATCTGGGAAGTGAAAGAAAGGAGAGGCGGATGAGAGTGAAAGGGCAAAGGCTCGAAATCTCACGATTCACAAGCCAGAGAACCAAAGTTTCCGTCTCTCTGTCTCACTCTCTTTTTCACTCTCCCTTGCTCACTTTCTATTTCAGTCCAGCTTGCTGCACGGCATCTCGTCTCATCAAGTATCTTCGATCATAACGCTCGAGGCAAATGTGTACGGCCCACGTAGAAGTGGTCTATTAACTTAAATTAAAAATTGATCAATTACACGTCACGAGCGTAATAGTATCTATTACATAAAGGCGTTATAATATTTTTTCTCAGTGTTGTTTCATTAAATTCAATGTTTTCACATACTGAAGCAAAAGTAAAATAATCTTTTACGATGCGATCGCAAGCATTACGTATAATTTTAACTTTTGAACAAGCGCATTAATATAGATGGAAACAACTCCAGTAAACAGTTAGATAAAAAGATTGATGTACCGGCAATAGTTGTAAGAAAGTAAAATTTTAAACTTTCTTCCAAATCATTTTACACAATTAAATTATTAAAAAAAACTGTTTAAATCCCTGATGGAACTCAAGATTATCAAAAATTTTTCGCAAATTGTTAAATTGACTTTAAATTAAAAAAAACAATTTTAAAAGAATGTTGGAGTAAAAATTAACGGTCGTAATAGAAGAACATTTTTCTCGATTAAACCATTTAATAGCATTAACGATGGCAAATGCAGTCAAGCGAGGCAGTTGCCATCATGATAAAAGAAAAGGTATCCCAGTAATTTGCGTAAAACGAAAATTCGAGGCGAAAGTCGCGAATTACAATGCGAGGTGCAATAACTACATTTTATCATAGGACTTCCCCTCAAAGCCGGAGCAAAAGTATCCACTTCCGCTGATATTTAAAGCAAACGACAACTCAGCTGGCCAGACGTAAAAAAATCCAAATAAAACAGATAAAAAAACAAACGAAAAACAGCATCGTCGAAGCAAGACCTCCAGCCATCCCTGGTTGATGCTCCGACGACCTTTAATTAAATAAAATCCAACCGTGACCCAGACACCTCGCGAGCGAGCCTCGCGTCCCGGCAATATCGCGCAAATGAAATGATCCCAGCTTTGTGAATGGCTTAATTGCCGCGGCGCGGATCCTGCGAGAATTAGCCGCTGATTTATCGCGAGCGCGCTCACACGCTTCTCTACTTTCGCTTTCGCGCTCCGAGCGTCGCGGGAAAACAAAGGTCGATTGTCGCCGAGGGTTCACCGCCGAGGATGGGAAAAACCGGCAGCGTTTACAGGATACTTTTTCGAGTCGGCAATTTTTCGCGGCTGCTTCTCAACGGGGCTGGAACGGCCCCGATTTTTATCTTGTCGTGCTGCTGTTTATTTTTACTTTTCGAAGATTTGACCACGAAAAACAGAGTGTCGAAATAACTCGGAGATGTTTTCACTTGTTTTGAAAATTGTCCGGGTTTCACGAGATTTGAGCTTGAACTATTTATCAAAGTCAACGTCGCGTAATTATAATTAAAAGGTAAGATCTAAATCGATGTATAAAGCGAAAAGCATTTCGAACTTTCTCATCCTTTAATGTTTCTCGCAAGGTAAAGTGTAATTTTCGCATGGATACATTCCACCAAAAGAAGAACAATGTTCGCTCATTATAAACTTCTTAGATATATCATTAGAGTGCCATTTATAACGACAGCGACGAGCTCGTAGAAACTAATGCTTTTTATGAAAATCACGGTCACGTGACTAGTTTGTTTATTTCACCGAGAACATCCAGTAGAATGTTATTCTCAGTGGCAAATTAATGGTATTTCTTGTCTTTTTTCATTATGCTATGTAAACATTTTTATTCATGACTTTTCCCCCGCAAATTATTGTTAAATAAATGTGTTTGCAAATTATCACAAAATGTTTAAATATCTAGTAAAAGGACTTTACAATGTCTTTTGCACTGCGTTCATTAAGTCATTTTAAAAAATAACTGAAGTGTAACTCGGTATCTCCTTTACGAAAAAAGATAGTATAGGGTTCCAGAGAAAATAATTGCAATGAAAGGATAAATTACATAAGTTTGATCTACTTACCAAAACGAATAAAAAATCATACTTTCTGCATAAGGACATTGCCCTTTTTTTACAACAGACAAATAGAATTTAATTGGCTTAAAAAATTGATTGACCGATAAGTTACGTATACTGGGCAGTAACCTCAGCTTACCAGTAAGAAAGTGGCTTAAGAAAGATCGTCAGACTAGGTAGAAAAAGATTTTATCAGTTCTGTAGATTCAAATAATAGAGTAGATGTGTAAGTCATTTACATTATGTAATGCAAAATTGGTTAAACGTAACAATTCTTAATGACGAGGTAAAAAGTCTTAATTGATCGTTTTCACGTGAAAAAGAAATTCGACACTCGGAGCCATAAAAAGTTTGTAAGTATTAAGAGACCGGTGATAAAAAAAATGTGGACTTACATAATACGCATTTATAATTCACTCTATCGAAAACAATTTGCAATTTTGTAAATTTGAAACGTCACTTGTGCAGTATTTAAACAGAAGAAAAAGCAGATAAATTCAATTAAAAATAAAAAGCTAAAACACATAAAGTCGAGTTTGAGAAAGTTTAATGATTCCTAATTATAAATAATTAATAAACAAATTAATCTTTCCTTCCGGATCGACAATATCTAGAAAATGACGAGTCGATAAAAAAGCTGCACCATCAGCCAAGAGTTCTCACAGTCATTCATGTATTATTCAATCGATTTCGTTTTTGCGCTGGCGAGACTCCCTAGAAAGGCAGAAAAAACAATAAAATCCACGAGGAAAAGTATCCCCGATGGTCGAAAAAATAAAAGACCGGCAAGGCATTAAAATCCGAAAGCAAGACTGCCCATACGGAAGTAAGCGACACGTGTGAGCCTTTTTACAGACTTGTCACCTGCGGCGTTCTCCGGCCCGAAGCCTCGTCCAATAAGTCACTCCTGCTTCGTTCGGCTTCGTGAATTTCACTGCGCCCGAAGTCTCGACGGTCAGCTACCTGCGCCGATCCACCTTCTAGTGCGCCGCGAACCGGTTCAAATGCTATACGCGGCACAAGCGCAAACACGAGGATGGAAATTAATATGCACTTGTTCAGTCGACGGAAAACTTTTAGACGGCTTTCGAACTTGCCCGTTGACAGCTACGGTGCTCAAGTTATTCGGTGTTTTGGTCAAGTGGAAATTCGAGGCTTGGATTATCGAATTAGTACTATTTAGAGCAGTTATCTAACACTTTGAAGATTAACGCAAAAGCTTTAAGAACTTGTGGAAGCTAATATTACATATTGTTGAGAAAACTATTGCCCAAATTTCAAAGTGGAATGTTTATAAGGTTGAAATTATTCATCTAAATTATGTAGTCTCAAAGAATTAGCGTCAAAATAACTATCCGGAACAGTCCCAGCCAGGATTGTCGCGATACTAAATATACTTTCCCCGGATTGGTGTCAGTTTACTATTAATTCAGAGATGAATTTGGAAGTAGCTTATATTTGCTCAAAGAAACAATCAGGAAAAAAAGAAGTAAATGGAAACTTTGATCTTTTAATAGGTTAATTTGGAATTTAATTTGAAGATTTAATTCAAAGCTTCGAGCAGTAAGACTTGGGGTTTTGCATTTCGAAATAAAAATTCCACATTTCTGCACCTTTTTAAAGCGAAAGAAAATAACAGTTGTCCGAAAATATTCACCGCAGAAGCTTTATAATAGCAGCTGTATTTCACTTTCTATCCCATTTAAGTCTTCAGCCGGGGCGTCAGTAAATAATGTCCTTTTATATAAAAAAAATTGAAAGAGCAAATAACCCCGCATGCGAAATAGAGCCCCGGCGCAGACAAGCAAAATCTCCATAACTGAAAGTTAACCATAGCCTCTCGCGAAGACGAAAGCAATTAGGCAAGAGGCTCTCGATCTCTCCCCAGAAAGAGTTCGTGACTCTTGCTAACCCGCCGCCGCAAAGTGCAGCGGCTCGCCGCTGGAGGTGGGGAGGAGCAGGAGTAGAGTCGGCGGAGGCTCGTCCCTCTCTGGGTCACGGTCGTGCTCTCCCGCTGGATATTTCCTCGTGTCCCCACCACCGCCTGACTTACGCAGCTCTCGCTCTCGTTCGCGTATCTCCCTCGCTTTTTCGCTCGGTCGTGCGTGTGTGGGCCCCCGCCGGCCGCCCGTATAAAACCGCACGGGCCCCCACATATATATGACAGTGTGTGCCAAAGCTCCGAACTCAGAGCATCCCGGAGGAGCCGAGCGCCAGGAGTTTCTCATTCGCGTACCGAGAGATCAGGGAGCGAGTAGCCATGGCAGCTCGCCTCGCTGTAAGGAGCCTTTTTTTTATTCAACTATTTTCGTGCGCCCGTTGAGGGTGATAGGGAATTTTAGTTGAACGCTACTGCAAGCGTAAATGTAATGTGCCGTAATTTGCGTATAAGAACTCGTATAAGAAAGTTTCGTTGAAATTAACGTAATGTGCCGCTGTTCGGTAGTTAGATTCGAAAAACCGGGTGATTATATTATTTTTCCTCGTAATGTATTAAGAAATTTATTTCTTTTTTTGCAGGTAACTTGTTTAGTATTTGCCACGGCTTTAGCAACAGCTTTTGCCACTTTTGGAAAGGAACAGTAAGTAATTTATTTATTCTCAAAATTAAAATACGTGTTACAAATAACCAGTTCGTAAATAATTATTATATTTGTATAAAACAATATAACAAATTTTGAATTCTTATTTAAAAAAAAAAAAATTATAACAACTTTCCCACATAAAAAATAAAATATTTTGCAAAAACTTAAGTATTATATATTTATTTATTTATTGAAACCAGTATAAAATACAATATAATATACTTGAAAGAAAATTTATTTAATTATTCACTTGCCAATGATTAAAAATAGAAGCTAAATTTAAGATCCATTAAAAAATCAAGTACGGTTTTAAAAAATAATTCATTTCGTTCCAGCGTTCACATAAGAATCCATCTGCCAGAAGAGCACCACCATGACCACGGATCTTCCCACGGTGGCGGCGGCGACGGCGGTGCAATAATTCTCTCTGGTGGCCATGGAGGCGGCGGCGGCGGTGGCGGCGGTTACGATTTAGGCGGCCACGGTGACATTGGAGGTGGCTACGGAGGCGGTGGCGGCGGCCATGACTTTGGCGGCGGCTTTGGAGGTTAGTCTGTTATGAAGAATTGCTTGATAAATAGCAAAGTTGTATAATTTAATCATAATCAGGGTGTCTTACCAAACATGACTTTTTTTACTGCTCCGCGTGTGTTGTATTAGTATTTTTCCTGCAGAAAATTAAAGTGAATTTAAACGCTCTTCTTAAAAAAAAAAAAAAAATTATAAGCGTGATTAAATCGAACGAAACTAATGAAAAATTGTCGATTTCAGGTGGTCACGACGATTTCGGAGGCGGCTTCGGCGGCGGCCACGGCGGTGGCGGCGGCGGCGGTGGCTACAGTGACCACGGTCCAAGCATCGGCGGTGGATTCGGAGGTGGCCACGGAGGTGGCGGCGGCGGCGGCTACAGTGACCACGGCTCCTCCAGCTTCGGAGGCGGCTTCGGAGGCGGCCATGGAGGCGGTGGTGGTGGCTACAGCGACCACGGCTCCTCTAGTTTCGGCGGTGGCTTCGGAGGCGGCCACGGAGGCGGTGGCGGCGGCGGCTACAGTGACCACGGCTCCTCCAGCTTCGGAGGCGGCTTCGGAGGCGGCCACGGAGGCGGTGGTGGTGGCTACAGCGACCACGGCTCCTCTAGCTTCGGCGGTGGCTTTGGAGGCGGCCACGGGGGCGGCGGTGGCGGCGGACATGGAGGATACAGCTCAGGAGGAGGCGGTGGATATAGCTCGGGTGGCTTCAGCGGCTCCTCTAGCTTCGGCGGTGGACACGACGATCACGGATCAAGCAGCTTCGGCAACAGCATTTCCTCCGGATACAGTAGCGGGTAAGTTTCTTTTGGTTTCCAAATCAGCGTAGTTTCCAATAGCATTGCTCCAATAATAATCATTTAGCACATAAAATTACATTAACAGAATAAGGATCGTAAAAGTAAAAGCCAAATGAGTAAAAACGGTTTTATCGCTTTAAAGCAATAAATTTCAATTAGCTGCGATAAAATATTCTTTTAATTAATACTACTGTAATCCCATAACTATTATTGAGCAAAAGCCTGTAAATCTGCAAACTCTCTAAAACTGCAACAAATTCACCTATAATTCTCTGCTTCCAGTGGCCACGGCGGTGGTCTCGGTAGCTACAGTTCCGGCGGACACGGCGGCGGCGGCGGCGGCGGCGGCTACGACTCCTACAGCTCGGGAGGTCACGGCGGAGGCGGTGACTCCTACTCCGGAGGCCACGGCGGCGGTGGATTCGGTGGTGGCGACTCGTACGCCAGCAGCTTCAGCTCGTCCTACAGTGGCGGCGGCGGTGGCGGCGGCCACGGGGGTGACTCGTACAGCTCCCACGGAGGCAGCGGCGGCGGCGGCGGCGGCGGCGGTGGTTTCTCCGGATACCATTATAAGAAGAAGTAATTTATTGTAGTGTACTTACCGGAGCGTCGAGCGATCGCTGGACCGACGCGCGAGCTTGCTAACAAAGGCTCTGAGGAGCTTGTATGAGTTATTTTCCTACAGCGATGATGGATGAATGGCTGATTATACGTTTTTCACTATGACGACGACCTGCTACTGTCTCTGTTTTCTGATGGCTTAGCAAATGCCAAATATTGTACCGCGCGGACTTTCATCCAACTTGCACGCACTGCAGACTGCGACGATTTCTTCATGTCTTTCTTATACATGTGTGCTGTTTATCTTGCTTACCTGTTGTGTTTGCGGCTTTGTATAGTATGCGATAATTTTGTTGTTGTACATATTTCAAGTTTATAGCGTTTTTTTTTATATTAATAAAGTATTTTTTTTACCTTTGTAATTTTTGCATTTTCTCCTTTGTTATACTCTGTGTACGGAGAAAAATTTGCATTTAAGATTACAATGTCTTATAGTAGTTTCTTAACAGACTGTGAAATTGCACTCTATAGTAAATTTTGTTGAAAAAAAATGTGAAAATGTACTTTGCAAGAATTTGTATAGATTTTTACGGTCTGCTACCAAATAATTAAAGACATTGTGATTTTTACAGTAAGAAAGCTTAATTTTTCTGCCACATTTTTCTCCGTATAACAATATGAATTACCTACTTCATTATCTTAGTTAATTGTGTTAAAGGTAATTATTTAACTGTCGTTTCAAAGATAATCATTTTTCAAATCCATTTCCTTCTTGTCGGCGCGCTTGAAGAATTTTTTCGCATCAACGTAATTCACGAGTAATTTCGATGCTGCAACGAGAAAGTCCAAAGGTGCGACTTTATACATTCGAGAGGAGAAATTCCAATAAAGCAGCTTTGCTGCCGGACAAGGAAGTGCAGGAAGAGTTTCTGCAAGTAATATTCGAAGCGTGAATTTTAAATTGCTCCGCTCGGGAAAGAACGGCGCCACCGGATGATAAATGAACGACGAGTAAGCGATGAAGAAACAAGTTCTGGAGTAGCTAAAAAAGGAGGGGAAACAACGCAGTGCCGCGCGAAATTCGTAATGAACCCTCTTGGCAGTGAGATCAGCGGTGCCCGAAATGGAAAGCACGATGGAATGGAAAGTGAAAGGGATGAATCGCGTCGTTGTGTGTGGCGGATAAAATTCGAGATTTCACTTTATCGCATTAATCAGATTACGATGGTAATACCGAAACTGCGACCTTTATTATGTGAGTTCGCGCCGAGTTCTCGGCCGCTTTATTGCCTCTGCAGTTTAACGCCGATTGCTATGATTAAACAAGGCTCATGCAGATTCTTTCCTACATTTTAATTTACGTCTTCATGATAGTATTATGCTCCGACGCCGTGTAAGGCGTTAAGTTCCCAGAGGGTACATTGTGTATTTTTAGCTGGGAAATGCACTTTCACACTTTTAGTTTCATTGCGTTGGGTGTAATAACTTTGTGCAGACAATGAATACTTGCATGAGAGTTTTTGCAAAATTAGGAATAAGTTAATTAAAACAGATTTTTGTTTATTCCAAAGATACTATGCTTTGAAAAAAATATTAATTTTTTAAATTAGATCAATTTCTACGTTCTAGGGTGCCAATCACTGTGAATAATAAATGCATAATTTAATTCATCGTTTCTATGGATTCCAGATATCCGATTCAGTTTTTATCTCTATTTATCAACTAATACCAGACAAGATTATATTTCTAGATTGTTTCTAACTCAATTTCAAATTCAAATGGAATCTATTTCAATTTCCAGCTTGACTTCAGTTCAATTCCAGTTCAATTTTTAGCCAGATTTATAGTTAGATTTTTTCATAGAATTCAAATGGAATGTAAATACGGAGTCCAGGGCAACTTACAGTTCTATTTTACGATGATTCTAGCTCGACTACAACGTAATATTCGCTCAATTTTTAAGTGGAAAGCATCTTGAATTCACGTTTAATCTTTACTTGACTTTCAATTCAATTCTAGCTTAATTTTTAAGTGGGATTAGAATTGATATTTAGAATCGAACTAAAATAGAGCTGTACTCCGTCAGGAAATCGAGCTAAAAATTTATCTAGAATGAAGCAAAGATTTTATGAAAACTCGAGGTAGATTCCACCTAAAAACAGAAAAATCAGAACAATTCAAAGTAGATCTCGATCTTAAATTTTGGTGTTAATGGTAAAATATATAATAAGTATTCAAGTAATTTTTTCTTGCAAATAGAGTGTACAAATTTGGGTAATGGATTTTCCTGTAACTTTGGTATATGCTTTCTAATGTTAAAATATGAAGGAAGCCACGTCCGTTCGGCCTAACGCTCGATTTTTCAAAAGTTATATGCTCTTTTAGCGAAAATCTAAAAAAAATCGATTTTTGTTTAATCACTTATAACTTCTCAACTATTAACGGTACAACATCAAAAAATCTTTATTTGTTCAAAAGTTATAGTCAAACAAAGAATGACCATTAAAATAACATAAAAAATCTACTTATGTAATTTTAGCCTAATTTTATTGCAAATTTTTATTTACCTATAACTTTTGAACAAATAAAGATTTTTTGATGTCTTTTTTTTAATCGATAGGATTTGATCTCACCTTTCAAATGCGGGGAGTTAAAATACTGTACCATTAATAGTTGAGAAGTTATACGTGATTAAACAAAAATCGATTTTTCTTAGATTTTTGCTAAAAGAGCACATAACTTTTAAAAAATCGAGCGTTCGGCCGATCGGACGCGGCTTCCTTCATATTTTAACATTAGAAAACATATCCAAAAGTTAGAGGAAAATCCATTACCCAAATTTCGTATACTCTCCTTGTTAGATATATATGCAGAATAGTAGACTGGACTAGAATATTTCGAATTTAATATTTTTCTTAAGAAATTGCAATTAAAAATATATTATAAACATCTATACCAGGCCACATTTGGGCAATCTGATCTTTAGTACCTAATGGCCTAATACTCACACCGTTTCATACCTTACTAAAGGAATTACCAATGCCTACGTAGATGTTCTCTTCGTGTCGTCATCATACATATTGTCACCCTGACGCTTATCATTAGCCACCCTTTTGGTGGTGAAAAAAAAAAGCAAACACCGCTGCCAATTCATTGGCACTTAGCTTCCTCCTAACTAATTTATCGTTCCAATATTATCTCCGAGATTCATTAAAAACAATCGATTTCAACAACATAATTTCAAACTATTCTATATTTAATTAATTAATTAATATTTGTATTATTATTTTATTTTTATATGTTCATTTAAGAATTTAATTAACAGCAAACATAATTTAAACAAAAAATTTTGTTATTGGAATATTTAAAGCTCTACAAAACCGAATTTTTGAAACTTCATGCGCAAAGCTCGATTTCGTGCAAGCTTGGATAAAAATGCATGGGCTAAATCAAGCTTCCTACAAATTGTGTAATAAAATACTGTCCAATACAAGAGCAAAAGGTTGATTTTAACCTTGTATTACCTTTTCACAATATCTTCGTTTTGAAGAAAATTAAATAAAAATTTCAAGTAAATTGAATTTTCTCCAGTAATTATTAGCTAATGAAAAGTAATTTTTTTATTTGATTTGAACTACATTACTGAAATGAATATAAACAATCATAATAAAATATTAATAATACTAAAACAACGACTGTACTATGTGGTATATACAGTCACCATACCATGCAAAATTTTAAATCGTTATAAAACAAAAATTAGTAGATGAATTTTAGAAAGTATTTTTAATTTTGAAAATTTAGTAAAAGACGAAAAAAATAAGCTGTTGATCATTGGAAAAGACCAATTATTAAAAAAAATACAGATGTTTAAACAAATTTTTTTTTTAAATAAAACCTTAATATCTTTTGAACTAATAAGTTTCATAAAATGTGTACAACCCTAGACATACAAAAGGTCTAACTTTTTTCACAATTTCAAATAAATTAAAACATTTTTACTCCCGTAAAAAAGTATACTACAACGCGAGTCTTACTACCTGTATTTTACAATCCGGCTAGTCCAGATTGCTTAACACGGCCGTATGACAATTAGACAGCTTCGTATCTACTTAATATAAAGTCCGGCTGTTCAGACTCTTAAATACAATAGATAACTAGGAAAAATTTACGTGTCTGAACTGAATCTGCTAGGATTTATCCCGCGGCTACTTGGCTCATAGACAATTGCTTAAATGCAATTCTCGCGCACAATCTTGTATCTTACTTAGTTTGTTATTGAATTTATTGTATTATTTAATATTTGCCGCGTTTTCTGATTTTAGACTCAAGTAAAACCGCTTAGTTTGTGTAATGCTTTAATTTTGGATGCGTGTCGTCAAGAAGCAAAGTCTTGGGACTCAACTTCGTGTGAAGGGTCTCCAAGCTGAAATTAAGCTCAAGCTTCAATAAAGTGGCTCTATTTCCTTTGCTCAGTCTTGTCCGAAAAGGACCCTTACTTCAACTTGATAATTTATTTTATTGTCTGAATCTAACCTTTGACAAAACGGCTGATCAGCTATAATTTTAATAATCTAGCCACCCAATCAGAGGCAAAAATTTTAGATCCTGTTTCCAAAAAGGAACGGTTCTTAAATTTAAAAAATAAACCTACTCTTTTACAAGGTGGCTCTATTTTTGTTTCTGCTCTGTCTTGATCGGAAGCACCGATTATTAGATTGATATTTATTAAGTAAATTTTTATAATCTTAACAATCTAGCTAGTCAGCGATCAGAGGCGAAAAATTTAGATCCTGTTTCCAAAAAGGATCGGTTCTTAAAATAAAAATGAGCCTCCCTTTTGACAAGGTGGTTCTATTTTTATTTTCTGCTTTGTCTTGATCGAGCGCACCGATTGTTAGATCAATAAAAAATATATAAGGAAAAATTGGGCCTGTAGGATGATTGATTCGAGTTTCAGAGCTATATTAATAAATAAGTGTTCGTGAAAAATAACTGAGCTCAAATTCTTTAGAATGGCTCTAATTATCGTCGACTCCGTAATCATTAACGGCCCTTGAAAGGTTAATTTTAAATTATGTTAAACAAAGATTTAAATTTAATATTAATTCATTTAAAATTTTACTCACTTTTACAGCTTGCAGAAGTACTTGATTGGTTCGAGGATTGATAAGAATAAGTCTTACTTAAAATTTGAGATCGGGGTAGGTTTAGAGTTTGAAATTGAATGTATGGTTAGGATGTGGGATTGAATCTGTGGAGTCTCACAGGGTGACTGCTGGTTGACAGCTGGTGGACAGCAGCCAGAGGCTTGGTGGCTGTATTTAAAGGCATGAAAAAGAGGCATTAACCTTTGACATTGAAAATCGAAAGAAACAGAGAAGGAAAATTTTTGGGCCAATTAGGGCAGGGTTTGGCTTTTCCAGCCTGTAGATATCAAGCACTTCTGTGTTTCTTTAAGAGGGCATAAGAGAGGGAAAGCTCTTGGCTCTATTTTACACATAGCTAACTTATTTATTTGATTCTATTATTAACATTATAATTTAACTAACTTGACCTTATTATAGAAATATATGTATATAAAAACTTATTTTAAACAAATGGTAATATGCTTCGATTAATAGTTTAAGGATGGGTGGCTAAACCATTCGGCCGTCGGTAAGTTCGTTCTGCTCTTTGCTTCGCGTATATGCAAGACAGGTTCAGTCTATATAGGGGCAAAGAGGCAGGACGTCACAGTACCATAATTTAGATGACGTTTTTTAAAATAAATTTTGATAAGAAGCTGATAGGCACATTTTTAAAATTTTGAACGGTCACATTCAAGGCATGGTGAAAAACGTGGAAACATGACTAGATTATGAAAAATTAGGATTCATTATACAAAGAATGTATTGTATTAGGTTTAATTAAACGATTTCATCATTTTTCTACACAAAATAGCATACAAAATGTGATTCTTGAATTTTGTTTTTACTAGCTTTTAAATTTAACTATGCTTATTATTTATAAATAAAAACAAATATTACAGTTTCTAAGAAGACCTATTAAATTTTACCAGCATTTCTTTCGCAAATCCAATTATCTTCAAAAACTAATTGTCATGATTTTTTATAATCACGTACGTTACTTTCAAGTAAGTTAAATGAACTGTGTTTTCGAATGATTTCGTAATCACGGTATGCTCAAAAACCAAATTGAAATTAATCTACTAAAATAAAAATACAGAATGTGGATAAAACGAATCTTTTCTTTCGGTAAAGTGACTATTAATATCTTTGTTAGATTAATATCAAAACTCAATTACAAAAAATTTAATAAAAAAAAATTTTAATATGAATTTATTTTTCATTTATCTATAATCTTCTAAATATTTTGATTTTAGAATGTATTAAAAAACATATCCTTCATATTGCATACTAAATCTTAAAAAATTCAATAACAGTTCTTTTCTTTTTCAGATTACTATTTAATTCTGGTGAATAAGAAATGCCAAATTTCTCATAATATCTGATGTGAGCCCTTTATTGATCCATTAGGTGACATAAATTGTTTTTAATAATTATTCTTCAATCTATTCCAAAGCTGTTCTTCATTTTATTCATAAATTAAATTACAAAATTTTGGTTACTTTGTATCTAACCAAGTATCATGCAGGAAGTTAATAAAAAAGATTGGACTATTGCATTTCATTTCCTATAATTAAAAAAATTCATTCATCTTAATTAATTCATTAATTTTTAGTCCGTACAGCAGACCATTTATAATTTAGAAACCGAAATAAAAACAAAAATAATTCAAAAATATATTGAAGACTTAATTTTACCAAATTATGATTATTTTTCAAAATATTAATGTCACTAAATTGTATAACGAAAAATATTATGTAATGGAATTTTTTTCACGCATATTGTATATTTTCTGAAAAAAAACAGGTTTGAAAAAAACAAAATTTTTGGAAGCTTCAAAGTGTACATTTTTTTGTATCTTACATTCGTTTTATTGCACAATAAAATGCAGGTACTGCAACAGTAGTTGGGTCATTGCAATTATATTATTTTGAAATATTTGCTTTACGTCCGTACAGGCCATTTTACTGAGCGAAAAACAGACCAATAATTTCGAGCAATACCTACCTAAAAGCTACAAACATTGCAGCTATTAGTTAACTATGCTAATTTGAATAGCATTTCAAAAGTGATAGTACGTCTTGCTTGTATGTTATAAAACATATTTAAAATTATTCTTGACTAAAGAATTCTATATATTGATAAAGGACCAGTAAATAAACTAACTTTTTAAGTTCACCAATTAGTAAATTAAAAAAGTTACATCGCGAAATTACTAAAAAATAATATCTATTAATGTATTTTTTCTTGCAATAATGAAATAAATCATTAAAGAAAGTGATTTATAGACTTGCACTGTGAAGGTGCATTCGTCATTTTGCTGCGTGCTTTTTTTCATTCTAAAATCTTTACGATCGGCACAAAACCTTTATTGCCGTTCGATGAAACATGTCGACATCGTTAAAGGCAGAGGTAGCCACATAATATGCGTCCATACATACATCCGGATATACAAAGACTAATCGAAGCGAAGTGAGAGTGAAGCATTAAGTGGGGTCTCGAGGGGAAAATCTTGGAAGCGCGCAAAATGAGCGATACGCTACACCGCTCACTGATTATGTTTACGTTTATAAAAGGCCCGTGGAGGCAAATGTCCTTTTAGTTTCTCGCCTGCTTTGTCAGATGGTGCATGCTACGTACACGTTTAATTGTATTTTTTTCATTTCTTCGCAATGGCCTCCAATGCGTACGTGAAAATTATATATGTGAGTGCCGACGAGAGCTTCTTACAAGCTCGGTGGTGTTAGTTTTCTGATGGAACAATTTAGTAATAATTTTTTTTTCAAGTCATTCTATTGTTAGTGGCTGACATTCAATTTATGAAATCTTTTCTCTTAAACTGTGTTTGTCAAAGGAGAGTAGAGTTCTTATATTAAAAAATTAAATATAAATATAATCTGATTAAACATAGACTTTTTATTATAGTTGCGTATTTAACATTTTAAAATTTAATAAAATTTAAAAAATTTTAAATCTAACATTTAGAGTAATTTGCAAAATTAAAAGTTAAAGTGTCTGAACAGTTAGACTGGGTTGATACGTTCAAAGTAACAGAAAGTACTTAGTTTTCTTTTTTAAATTATGTGCTTCGCAATTTATTAGTATTACACACTTTAAAATAAATTAATAAAATTTATAATCATAAAAATTTACAAATTAATCCAATGTAATATTTAATTTGCAAAGACTGATATAATGACTTTAAAATTGAGGAGTAAGCAGTTAAAAAATAAATTATAAAAATATAACAAATATAATATTCAACATTAGATAATTGATACAATGATGTATTCGTTATAACGGTAGATTTTTTAAATTTCTTCAAAGTTTCTTAATAAAAAAAAATCTTTGGTTCACAACTTACAAGCAATATTACTTAAGCTAATTGTTGAGGGTTTAAAACGGTTTTTCTTCGATTCGAAATATCTCAATCCTGTCATTAAAAAAAATTAAAATTAATTTTTTCAAAAATTGAAAATTTGCGATAAAACAAAAACAAAGAAGCTAAACAAAAAAAGATTTTTTTTGCCGCCATCACAAAAAAAGTAAAAAAAAATGAGCCATGAACGATGAAAATCCGTTCAGAAGAAGCTGAGATACGGCGCATACATACACACACACACACACGCACACACACACACACACACACACACACACACACACACACACACCCACACACACACACAGACCCACCCACCCCACACACACACACACACACACACACACACACACACACACACACACACACACACACACACACATACATCCATACAGAC
>JAWWML010016810.1:8065-21773 GCA_035047165.1 Ormyrus rosae
TTCCACCCAACCCCCCCCCCCCCCCCCCCAAAAAAAAAAAAAAAAAACTCCACATCCTACTAGGATGTGTAATACACCCGATCGGTCAACTCATCGCATCGATTATCTCACTTCCGACAAGTTTTCAGGAAATGTATGACCGAATCTACCACCTGAACCTGTAGGGCAATTGGCATGGTGGCCACATTTTCCACCAACAAACGAAACTCGCGCAACGTCACCGCATCTCCGGACTCTGTTGCTGGCGTTGATGCATCCGCTGGGGAAGGGGCTACTGAAGGTGGAGGTTAAGCACCGGGTTGGGCACGGGGACCTCAACGGCCTTCTTAGCCGCCCGATTAGCTTTCCTCCTCTCCTTCTTCGCTTTCGCCTTCTCCAATTTCGCTTTCTTCCTCATGATATTGAGGGTTTCGGTCTCCAGGATCCGGGCGATCTCATCCTTTGTAGCGTCCTTGACGGCCCCTAGCTCCATGGCCCGCTTCCTCTCCGCGAAGTCGACAATCCGGGCGATGATTTCGGCGGCACTCCTTTTGGGAACCGTCTCCTTAGCCGGGATAAGCTGTCTCCGTGGGGGCGCCAGGTTCTCCGGTGGCCGTCACCATGATGGGATCGTCGTCTCCCGCTTAGATCCCAGCCGAGCCTTTATGCCTTTCAAATAAGAGAAGATGGGGGGGTTTCGACTGAACCGGAGAATTCTTCGCGAATTCCCCCAATCAAGCGCAATACACCTCCACACAGCTAGGACACGTTCGCAAGGTTACCCAACGTCGCCAGCAGTTGAGGCAGTAACGCTCAACTACAGGCCTGGGGCAATCCTTCAGGGCCTGTCCAAACTGCCAACATAACAGTTGAAGCATGCCCTTGGCGGGGGATCCACTTTAAAATCCACCGGAACGTCCTTTACACCCCCGAACATCCTTGTTTTTCGGGCCTCGTTTCCTTTCTTCGGCTCTTGTTCAGCCTCCTCTACCTCCATACCCTCCTGGCCTCCCTTGGGGTCCATTACTGACAGGGCTCCTTCCACACCTGGGGTGTTCGCCCCCGCCAGAACTTCTCCCGAAGTACTTGGAGCAGCTGACTATGGGAGGGCTCCGACTCCAGGGAATCTGCTACCTCGAGATCTAGGAGGAGAGTATCCTCCTGACTCGGAAACGCAGAATTCCAACCTGAAATCGGATCATCCTCGACATCATCGGACCAATTCAACTTCTTTAATGGAGCCATTCTTAAACAAAACCTAAATTAAATTACTATGATTTCGCATCTGTCACACTCACACGATCAACAAATTATACCATGCTATTTTTCCACCACCATTTGCCGTTCTTAACTCACATGTCGGGGTGGAATATATCTCTTTAACTCCGACACGTGTGCTTTAACGGTTCTACGCCCAGAATCTTCTAGGACGACCACTGTCGGACATAAGACTTCCTTCACCTCAAAAGGACCCAGATATTTAGGGGCCAATTTAGTGGAAATCCCCTTAGCCGCATTTGATAACACTCTTTCCTTTCGCATGAGCAAGTTGCCGACCTGATACGACGAGGCCCTTCTATTTCGATTATAAATTCGCTCATTCTTAGCCTGCGATGAATCAATATATTTTTGTACTAAATCCCTTAACGCATCTGACCTCCGAAGTCGATCCGCCTACTCATTTGGTTCAATCCTTAACACCTTATCCCTTACTTCTACCTCCCTTCTCAGACTTTTAACGGGTTGTTCATGCCTTCCAAAATTCAAAAACGCCGGACACAATCTTGTATTTGATTGTACCGCCGTATTAACCGCATGGCGAAATTCGTGCAAGTGCGCGTCCCAACTACGATGATCCCCCTCCACGAAAACTGCAATCATCGTCTTCAAAGTTCAATTTACGCGTTCTACGGGCTTTGCTTGCGGATGATACGGTGGCGTCGTCACATGCTTAATACCGTACTCCTTAAGCATACTCTCCATTTGCTTATTTACGAACTTGATCACGGTGTCCGTCAGTAAAAAGTCTGGAGCCTCCCATCGGAAAACCACTAGCTCTTCAAAGGCTCTAGCGACTGACTTTCCGGTGGCTGTCCGCAAAGATTTGAACTCTACCCAGCGCATAAATAAATCTTGGAAAACCAATATATATTTGTATTAATTTTTACTTCTAGGTAACTTCGTAATATCCGCCGCTACCACGGCCCAAGGCCTCTCAACGAATCTTTTACCCATCAAACCTTGCGGACTCGACTGCGAGACTTTATACCTCTGACAAACTTGGCATTGTAACACAAATTCTCGCACCCTATGAAATACAACGGGCCAGTAGTATTCCCTCGCAACTCTATCGTACGTTTTCTCCACGCCGAAATGCCCTGCGGAAGAATGACAATGAGCATCCTGTATTACTCTACCCCGATACTCAACTAGAACAACTAACCTCCAGCCCTCTTCGCGCGATGTAATGGGTTTCAATAACCTATCCCGAGTGAATCGGTACAACATCCCATCATCTACCTTCCAGTCAGGGAACTTATGGAGAAAGTCCTATACTTGTTTTACTCGATCGAGGTAACAAGGATCTTTGATCACGTTGAATGTAGCAACATCCTATCGATCAATTCCTCGAGAAAGGGCATCTGGAACATAATTCAGTACTCCTTTCTTATGGACTATCTTTAAATCCCATTGCTGCATTTCCAACATCCATCGCGCTAGACGACCAGTAGGTTCCTTTAAATATCTTAGCCACTTTAAAGCACTATGATCCGTCACCGTTTTGAATTGATATCCTTTTAGATATGGTCGAAGTCGTTTAATTGCCAAAAGTTATGCAAGACATTCCTTCTCTTTCGTAGTATAATTCTTTTTAGCCAGATTTAATACTCGACTAACATATACGATCGGATGTTCGTTACCTTCATCGTCCTCTTACGTCAACACAGCCCCGATCGCGTAATCACTCGCATCACTCTGAACTGTAAACAGCTTCGAAAAATCTGGCCGTGCAAGAACTGGGGCCTCTACTAGTGAATGTTTCAAAGTCTCGAAAGCTTCCTGTTCGTCTTCACCCCACACCCACGATTGCTTACTTTTTAATAACTTAACCAGAGGCACCTATACATTCGACTCCTTATCAATAAATCGCGAGTACCAACCGACCATGCCCAAAAACGAACGCAATTCTTTTACGTTTTTCGGTGTTGAGTAGTTTAATACAGAGGCTACTCTATCCGGATCCGATCTAAGACCATCGTTATCCAACCGATACCCGAGAAAAGTAACGCTGAAGTAACAAAATTCGCATTTCTCGCAATTCACTTCCAAGCCAGCATCCGACACCGTCTTCAACAGGAATTCTATCCATTTTATATACTTTTCAATTATTTCCGTTACAATGATGAAATCGTCTAAGTAACCAAACACATGAGGTTCAACCTCTGGACCGAATAACGCATCTATTAGCCGCATGAAGGTCATCGGGGCGTTCATGAGTCCAAAAAGCATCCTCACGAACTGCCACAACCCTGATCCCAACACAGCGAAGGCAGTATATTTCTTACTCTCCTCACTCAACAAAACTTGGAAATACGCCTTTTTCAAATCCACCTTTGAAGTATATCGAGTGTTTCGCAGTTTATCTAATATCGAATCTATATTTGGAACCGGGTATATTTCGCGTCACGTGAGTTTATTTAGATCTCTAAAATCGATGCAAAACCGATAATCTCCTTCATCCCTGCGCAAGATAACCGAAGCGCTACACCACTCACTGTTACTCGGTTCGATTATACTCCGTTCATACATCCGATTCACCACTTCTCGCGAAAATTCCAAGATTTTGGGGGACATTCGTCGATACGAATGTCTCACCGGTCGAGCGCCAGGAATAAGATCGATATGATGTTCAATGAGCGTACTGAACCCATGAACATCACCCGTAGACTGCGGCAGAATTCTTTGGACTAATTCGTTGACTTTCTTCCGCTCATTATCCTTGATCTCCACGATACCAGCACATTCCTCAAAAAACGTCGTATCATCCTCGGTATCTACCTCTGCTGTAACGAAAGACCGGGACCTAAATGTAGAGCCCATCTTCTCAACAGATCTACTCCAAAAACTACCTTTTGTTTTAACTCCCCATCTACTACCCTTAATTCTGCTTGCTCTTCAACTCCATCGACATTGAACCCTAACCGTATAAGCGCTGATACATGACGAGGACCTCCTACTCCACTTATAATTAAATTCGTCGTCTCCCATTTCTGCCGAAATGTTTCCGCAACCTCAGGATGAATAAGCGAAATCATAGCACCTGGATCATAAAGTGCCAGCATATGCTTGTCACCCAAATGAACCGCGAAATAAAATCGATTATCACATCTGACCCCAGCTACTTCTTCTATTTCATTCGGCGCTGTCGCTTCTAGTGGCGAATGTCGTACTATACCTGCCCCTCGCTGAACTGCTATAGTCATCGACTACTCTTGGGTATTCACACCAGATCCCACAGGGGTGAGAGCCAGGGAATCTAAACGAGAGGTTCCAGCGATCGTACCATCATTATTCGACGATGATTCGATTCGATGTTAACCCTTTAACTAATTCTGACACCGTTTCGCGAATATTCTTTGGCGACAACTCTATATCCTCAAAAACCATGTTCTCTCCATGCACCGATGAGTTCTCTAGGTCAAAGGCGAATGGCGTCTCAGGTTTGACACCTATTGAGGGTTGGCAGGGCCCAGGGGACGAGTTTGTTGCCCTGCCCGAGAGTTTTCCAAGAACTGCCTCACTGCTACGCAGTTCTGGCAGTCCCGAAAGATAACTCCCGGAGAGCCGCAAACCTGACATTCTAGTTTTCCCGTCGACCCCGGATATGCCGTTGCCAAACCCACAGAACCGCACAAAAAACATGTCCGATGTTGCTGCTAATTGTTCCTCCACGATTGTTGAACCGGCGTTGTCGGGAAACGCGTCGGAGAACCTTGAATCGGGGAAAAACTTTCGAATCGCCGTGTATTCGCCTGTAACGATGGGCGCGGATTGGTCCTCATAACATTCATCGGCTGATGGTTCCCGGAAACCACAGCGTCTCGCCAATTACGCTTGTTAATGGTTGCCCTGTTTCCTACCAACGCTACCTCTTCCTCGTTCGTTTCTGAACTATTCGTTTTCTTCGACTTCATCGTTCTCTTCTTTTTTCCCGACGACTTCTTTGCTTTTGATTTTTCGAATCCGAAGGTTTAATCTTCACAATCTTTACGTCCGCCACCGATTCGCGTTTACTCGAACTTTTTGAACCCGCATAAGCCGCGAAATGGATGAGCGTCTTTTCTTTTGGTGGGGGTTGAGCATAGCTCTCGTCCCACAAAATGTGACGCTCATACTCCTTACCAAACCTAATCATCGACTCGAAACTATTTACCGGTCTTCCTGCCGTAACTTCCGATACTCGGGGAGAAGTTGCGTATAAGCCATTTCCAATTGTTCGCTCAGTGGGGGAGGTCGCTTGAAGTAGTTCACGATCGCTCGGAATCCCATAATGTATCGCGCTACTAGTTCTCCTTTACCCTGCGTACGACTTCGCAGCTCAACGAACAAGTCAGAGTCCTGGAGCTCTTTACAGTACTGGTCTCGGAATGCTTGTTCAAAGCCAGACCAATTCCTCACAAAGCCCTGGATTGCCCTATACCAGAACCTGACCGCACTACCAAAAATGCAAGACAATGAGCTAAGGAGGCATTCATCGGAAAAACTCGACCCAATCCGAAAATCTTCAAGAGAAGCCAAATATTATTCGATGTCCTCTTTACCGTCTCCTGTAAATTTCGATGTCCTGTTCCTTAGCCCTTTTGCGCACCGATTATGATCCTCGGAAGGTTGACGATCCCGACATTCCTCTTTCCTCCCTCTCTCGCCTCTTCGGTTGACGAACGGTTCTACTCTCGCTTTCACTGACCTTACCAGGTCTAAAGGAGTTCCGGGTCCTATTTCCAACCGGCATTCGCATAAAACATTCAGACTCGCGATTAACCGGCATTTCATTTCTCTCATCCTCCGACGACTCCTCGGTCAACACCTCTCTTCGCAGGAATTGAACCGCTCCCAACACCCAATTGCGGATCCCATCGGACAGAGGTCCGGCTTGACGACGATCGGCAGCAGGCTCATGTCCGACGTTCAACCGTTGCTGTGGCTGATGGGAGCTACCTTGCACCCGCGGAGCTTAAGGGGTAGAAGCCGATCACTGATTAAACTCCACTCCAGTACGCTGCGTCTCTGGTTCCACGATCGACGCTCCCATAGTGACAACCCAACGAGTTCGCCATTGACATATTTTTCATGAATTGATAAAACATAGCAAACATATTTGACATATCCGCTGTCGATAGATTAGATCCCGAAGGATGAGCCAACAAAGCGCCCCTCGGCACTGAAGTCGAGGGAGCAGCCGAGACAGTGCTTACCGACGTCGGATAAGACTTCGTCGCCGTCATATCCGATACTCGTCGCCGGATTTGTGGATGTTTAGGCGTCTGTAGCTCCGAGGGTCACGGTAACTGTCGTCGCGGTTGTCACCGTTGAGTCGCGTCGCTCGTCACTGGGACCCCTCAATATCGGAGATTTCCTCTGTTTCATCAACCTCGTCACCCTCATCCTCCATGAGAAGCATTTCCGGACCGGCTATCTTGCCTTGCTCTTGCTTTTTAGGTTTATTACTCACCCATAACTCTGGAAAAACTAAGGTTTCGGCTTGAGGGTTATCGTCATAACCCTCATTTCATGGCACCGAACGATTAGGGTCGGTATATTTAATGCCCACCCTTAATAATCTCAATCGACATTTTTCGAATCTGCCGACGTAATTCACGTGCTGACCAAGATTCGCTCAAAATCCGATTCATCTGGGCCCCGTAACTCTCCGCCATCCTAAACTGCACGATTTCCAAACGACGTTCTAAAGATGGACTCGTAACCCCCGCAATACTCGAATTATCTATCGCGCCGAACGCCTCGAAAACGTCTACACCTTCAATCACTTTGAAACTGGAATACTTCCACAAAGATCTAAATAAATGATTTATAAATTATTCAGCAAATGTGGTTTAAATCACATTTGCCAGCGAGAGAGAAAAAAACATTGTGAAATTGCGCTAACAAGAAAATTTAACCCGCAATTAATCGAAAAAAATCAAACCGCGTTCAAAAATATCTATTCTTTGCCGTTTCAATGGCAAACCGCGGTTTCGGCTACTTCCGGCGTCAATTGGCTCAGTTCGGCCGCTGCGCTACTCTTATCACACCGTACGTTACCTCTCTTCTTCGTCATCCCCACTCATTCGCTCCTCTCTCTCTCTCTCTTTACATTTACAGACCCCCTAAAATCGCAACGCAAAACGACGCGGACTTTTTTAACATACTGCGAGATCTGAATAGTGAATATAGTCACAAAATCATCATGGGTGACCTAAATGCGGATTTATCGTCAACGACTGCTGATGCCAACACCACCAGGCGGCTAACCGCAGAACTATCTCTTCAGTTAGTTCAGCATGGGCCAACCCACCACACGGCGAGCTCTCACACATGCGTTGACTTAATCTTAGCAGATGACAATGACGTACTACGCGACTACGCTAACACATGGTTACCCAGTTTCGGCAAGCATGCTGTCATCGATGTTACTATAGATGTATACACCCTGGCATCTCTGGGAAATTCTTTTTCCTATAGAGATTATGAAGGCATCAGAGCCGACTCTTTACAGGACATGCTTGCGGGCTGCGACGGAAGGAAATGCGCAAACTCGGCCTCTTGCCAAAGCGTAAGGAGGAGGAACTCCACGGGTTCACGCCGGGGAAGCTCAACACCCACTTTGCAGGGATTTCCGTATCCCCTTTCGAAGACATAGAAAATGCAATGGATACAATTTCAATGGCTAGTGAGGAAGGCTTTAACTTTAAGCCAACAAACAACACCGAGGTCATCATTGCAATGGCTCATTTTTCCTCACAAGCGAGAGAAGTTGACAGGATTCCTCAAAAGGTGGTTGTGAAGGCCCTCCCGGTCATTGGTGATTATTTACTTAGAATTTTTAACTCCTCCTTCGCTAAGGGGATTTTCCCGGGATCTTGGAAGCAAGCGCAATTAATTGCATTAAAAAAAACTAATGCACCTGCGTCAGTCACGGATTTTCGTCTCATTTCGCTGCTCTGCTTCCTCTCTTAAGTGCTCGAGAAAGTTTTTAAATTTTAATAAATTACTCGATTAACTCCAGGCTGGATTCAGAAAACATAATAGCACACAGACGGCACTCTTGAAACTAACAGAAGATATTCGTATAGCCACAGACAAAAAGACTATAACGCTTTTGCTGCTGTTTGATTTCAGCAAAGCGTTTGACACAATATCTCCAACTAAACTGATAAGTAAGATTCAGAGGCTAGGGTTCTCCAGGGCGGCCCTAACGTGGATTAAATCGTACTTTCAAGGCCATAGCCAGATGGTAACTTCGAGAAGTAACGGAAATTCTGAGTGGCTCGAAACGAATCTGGGCGCACCACAAGGATCCGTCCTGGGTCCCCTGCTTTTTAGTTTTTATGTAAACGATTTGCAACACATACTTGACGTACCGACGCTTCTGCATATTTTTTATGCAGATGACTTACAAGTTTATCTACACGCTACCAAAAAAAAACATCTTGGAGGGGATCGCTCGGCTAGCTGATGCGGCGAGACTCGTGGCCCGGTGGCGGAGCGCTCCGGCCTGCATCTTAACACCGGCAAAACTAAAGCAATAATTTTTGGATCGAATAAGAATATAAATAATATAAATGCTATGAATTTGCCGGGTGTCCAGCTGCAGGGTGAGGTGCTTGTCCCATTCAGTAGCGAAGTCGTCAGTCTCGGTGTCACATTGGACAGCAAGCTAATGTGGAAACCGCACCTCAACAGCATAACAAAGAAGGTAAACAGAGCCCTATATAGTTTGAGGTTAATAAGGGAATGTACCACCGAGACTCTCCGTAGAAGGCTGGCCGAGTCGTTAGTGCTACCGAATCTCGATTATTGTGTGACTGTATATTTAGACGCGACGCTTGAGCAACGAACAAGGCTACGACGGTTAAGCAATGCATGTGTGAGGTACATCTTTGAGCTTAGGAGGGATGAGCACATTACCCCCTATCGGAAACGTTTGGAATGGCTTCGTGCGGAGTCACGAAGAGAGTATTTTTTGGCCATAATCATGTATAAAATTATAAAGATGAGAAAGCCAACTTACCTAGTTGACCTCTTTATGGAGTACAAGTCTGAACGTCCTGATAGGGGAGCGCGGCCAGAACTTAGCATCCCTAAAGTCAGTTCCAAGACTTTTCAAGTTCAAGGTGCTGACCTATGGAACAGACTCCCCCTCTCCCTGCGCCAGTTATCTTCCTTATCGGCATTCAAGAGGGCGGTGCGAAAACATCTCCTCGATCTCAACCCTTAGTCCCTAAATGGCGGTGTGGCCAGGGTGCCAGCGTTTTGAATCGTTATGTATATATTAAAATCGATGAGACGTGGCCACTTAGGCCTAAATAGAAAGTAAAATAAATTTCCGCTAGCTGACATTTTACTATAGTTTAACTACTACTATTTTGACTGTTTTAACGTAAAACTTATTTTTCTTTTATTCTTTTTATGTACACCTAACTTTAGGCTGTGATTTGATAAAGCTGTATTTTATATATTTATATATCTTTATGTTTTATTTTTTTTTTTCATATATTCTTATATTTCTTTTACTTTTACACATACACTCAAATTCGCTCTCTCTCACACAACCTTACATCTAATCGACTGTTACCACTTACTCGAACAATACGTTATGTCGATTTTCTCAAACAACGAATTTAAATCAAATAACTCCGCCTCTTTCTAAATCCTCTACCAACAATTAGTCGCGACTCGTGATCTCGTCTCGTAAAAATTCCACCGATCTAACCCAAAATTCCAAACTCCAAGACACTCCGATACTCTATTATTTCGAGAAACACGAGTTTATCTTTCGGCGATCACAGCAATACTGTCTAATTTAAAATCAAAATTCAATCAAAATTCAGAAGTTTCGGTTTCGATATTATTCTAACGACTTCGACTCACGGTCGACTAGCTGCCGACTGAGAAGAGCGTTACTCTTTATTAATTTAAAATTATTTTGTTTATTTTAACGACTCGGTCAAAAAATTGTTGACGAGCGTTATATTTTTGTGTTATTTTATTTTAACGACTCGATCAAACGATTGTTAACGAGCGTTGTATTTTTGTATTATTTTATTTTAACATCTCTGTCAAATAATTGTTGACGAACGTTTATATTTTTGTATTGTAGTTGATAAAGTAATTTGAAGCTTGAATTAATGTTTATTCTATTTATTAAGAAACTAAATACTCACTTTTAAAAAACTGGCTGAAGTACTTGGCTGATTCAAAAGGTTTATAGGGATGGTTGTTATTAATAATTGAAATGAGGATTTGTAAAAGAAAGGTTTGATTTTACTGAGAATGGATTTTAGAGTTTATTTTGTAAAAAGTTGTAAAAATGATTCAAAGATTGGTGTTGGAAAGTTATTTGGAATTTATTCTAAAGTGATGTGTTTAGAAATGGGTAGTTTGAGATTGGACTCGCTGGTTATCAGCTGTTAATCTAATTATGCTTTCTCCAAGTTGAAGGCCAGGTCGGTACCCTGTTCATCCTTTCTATGTGTACGGCCGGTCTAGTGCGTTCAGGGGCATTAGACCTGGACGTTACAATACAATTAACTCCCGGTCGTTGAAACCTCACAGGCCGCTAATCCGCGCCTGTAAACAAAAAAGCTTTAGTGGTGTGCGCTTCATGGCGTCCGACATTTCGTCGCATAATATATGCGAAAGACAGAGGTTATACATTAGTAACTAATTGGCAATGTATTGTTAAACTACACCATCCAATTATGTCCAATGCATAATACTTTTTAATTTTTAATGTTTGCCTAATATTGAAAATTGCTTTAAAAGCCCCGCAGATTAACTAAATAAAAAGACAATTATAATTCATAATTAAATAAAATACGAAAAAAAATCCCGAACCCGTATTCAAACCCAGAACCTCCGTTCTTTAAGCTCATTACCGTTGAGCTATTTTGCCGGAGTAGACACGGATTTAATGGGAAGATGAAGGCCTCAACAGGTACCTGAGAATAATTCTAAATTACTGATCCTTTTAAAGAGTATAATTAGTTATAAAAATATTGTTTATTTTAATTTAAATAATTCATGTTGTTGCTAGGATTCGGAAAAAATAATTGCTGCATTGAAAAATTACAATTAAACAATTTTTATAAAGTAAAGAAACGAAATTTTTATATTCTATTTTAATTTAATTACTTAGTTCTAAATATTTACATATAAAAATTGAATTTCAAAAATTCAAACTTGAGGAACAGAATGGAGGACAGAATATATGTGAGGATAGAGTGGGGTGTTCACATAAAAAAATAGTCAGAACTCTTTAAATTGTTAAATAAAATATTTTTTTTAAAAATATACTAAACGAAGATTTATAAATAAACTTTATAAATGAGTCAAATCAGTGAAAATCAGCAAATTCTTGTAAATCACCATTTTTAAATTTATTCGGACATTTTTTTCTGAATGAACATTATAAAAATAGCTTTGAGCCAAATTTATAGCTCTCTATATGTACTAAATTGCGCAGGAGAATTTTTCAAAATTGTAAAAAAGTCGTTGTTTCAACAATTTTCAAAAAATTCCCTAGAGCGTCCTTCTGAATCGATTGAAGCGTGTGACTTCTTATTTTCTTTGTTTTCTCATCTACTTTGCAGAAAAAAATAGAGCGAGCTGATAAAAAATTAACCACACTTTGTGCCGCAAGAAACGCGTTGCCCATTTTTGTTATGTTTTGGCATTATTTAGACAGCCAAATCGATATCGAAATTTTGAGGTTTCAATTTCCATTTTGTTCGTCTTGAAAAAAACTTTATTTTTTTTTTTTACAACTGTATTTTGACGCAATAGAAGCTGAGATATTTAAAGATACCATTTTTTTGGAAAACAGCTAAATTCGACCCCTTATAACTTTTTTCTGCCTTAACCAAAATGGATGATACTTACCAGAAAACGTCTTTGAACCTTCCCGAATAAGTATCAATCAAAATTGCGATGTTGTTTTTCCGTATTTTTGAGCAGTGATTTTTCTTTTAGTGTCATTTTACGAGTTTTTTTAGTAAATTTTATAAAAAAATTAATTTTATTAATCAACAGTGTTTGTTCGTACTAACGTAATCTTATTTTTCTTTTTTTCTTATCTTAATAAATTCATTTAGAATACATATTATGAATAAGATTTTTATTTTGTATGTATGAAATATGCCATCGAGGTATTAAATAACAACATATATTAAAAAACAACAATTTCCAAAATTTCGATTTTAAATTATAATTCATTCCATGTTTCTATTAATCATATTAATCTTTAAATTATTAGTTAACCTATAGTGCAAAATATTAATACAATATTACTTACAAAATTTGGTGTTTGGTCTAAAAATTCGAGTGGTTTACATATTCCTGGGTGCATAAAGAAATTTAGAAAATTAATTTGTTTACGTCGAGATGCGACTGTCCTTACTTCCCAAGACAAGACTGGTCGAGGGCGCGAGTTTTAATCCGCCCTTCAGTTCGACATTTTTAGACGTTGTACCAAAATAATGTAAAAAGACCATCAGACCGTATAATTAATAAAATAAAATAAATAAAAAGAATATTAAAAATGTATATTTTTTTAAATTTATAAAATTATCTACAATTTTAATTATGTTATCTGTACTTTTAGACTTTACTGATCAGACGATGTATTCTTAAAAATTAAATATTTGTTTTCTATTGGTACACAGCAGTTGAAATCACGTGTACCAGTAACTGTTTTGATTGAATTGTATATCTTTGATAGTTTTTTTTTTGCATTTGGTCAATCTCTGTTGAATCTGCCCATAAAAATCTAAATAAATTTAAAACAAGTTAATTTTTTAGGTTAGAAGACTAACAGAAAAATAAATAATTATTTACAAAATTATTATTATTATTGTTCATATTCTATACCTTATTCCTTTTATCTCTTTTTTTGCAGCTATGTACATATCATGGGCATTTAAAATTGGCTTGTCGGGATTTCTTTTTATAGCGGATCTTGCTATTTCTCTTTTAACAGTACCACCTACGGCATCGTATGGCTTTTGCCATGACTTGAGGCAAAAAAATTATATGATACTACTTTCAACTGAATATCAGTCTCGTGCATACATATATTGGCAAAGTTGTTTCTAAAATAAGAATATGTTTATTAACAGAAACTAATTAAACTACAATATTCATAAGAAATATGTATATTTTTTAATTCTGGAAAATCTTGTTTTATTACATCCGTAAGTTTTTTATGGAAAACGTAAATTGTCGATGCTGTATGCGACAAATAATCACTGATAGCGCAGAAGCTCGTGACATGTAATTTATTTTCACTGCCTTTATGATCATACATTACAAAAGGATGCACAGTTGCTTCAGTGTTGTTATTATTAAAGTACCATGCTTGAACAGAGTTTTGCACTATAAAACTATAATTTTCTGAAAAATCCATTAGGATAATACATTCTCCATTTTTTAAAGTTTGTTTACAATGTTT
>JAWWML010016841.1:0-21734 GCA_035047165.1 Ormyrus rosae
TTCAAAATACTGTGCAAAAGTTTTTATATGTTATACAAATGAAGTAATATTTATTCTAAAAGGAAACAATAATTTAGTATGAAGAAAATGGCGTGTCATTAATTAATATTTAATTAAACTCAAAATAACTTTGCTAACATAATTTACATGAAAATTTTTGGTTTGTTCATTAATTTTACAATAGCATAAATAAATCATGTACCATTTTCATCCGAGGGTTTTGATAAGGCCACAAACATACAACTTTCATTAAAGTTTTGATGAATCTAAGATACTCGTTTTTGAATATTTTATGATCTAATTTTTTTGACATTATTAAAAAATATATATTGCTGATGCACAAAATATTAATTTAATTCTTTTAAAAAACAGTTAATGATTATGCTGAAAAATGCACCTTTCTTTCTTGCGAATACTTATGAATAGATAATACATAGGCCGTATACTTTTAATGATAACCTTCTAAGAATATAATTAAACCTTGAATAAAAAATCACTTTTCCCCTGAAAGTTCTTTACATATTTAAAAGTTTAGAAATAATTAGTAACATTTTATACTTGTTATTAAAAGATTACCTAATTTTCACGAAGCTGTTATAAGACCGTTCATTAGAAGTAATAATAAATTATTTTATTATTTTAACTTGATTTATATTTTACTTTCCATAGGATTCGTGAAAACTGACGTGCATTTACAAACGCTTGGGTATTATTTTTCATTTTTAAATTATAATATAAGATACTTTTATTATTCCTAAAATTTTTTTGAATATTCTTTAATTTAAAAAGTAAATTGATTTCGTGGTAACTTAATTCGTGCAGACTTTGATAATTAAGGAGTAACACCACTTTAACAGCCTTTAAAAAAGCATTTCTTTTTGTAATTCTTTTGATATGGATGGGAAGTTAATAGAATAAAATAATTTAGAGAAGTTATTAACTATGTATTAAACTATAAAAATAAAAATTTTTGTACAAAAATATTAAAAAATGGCGGCAGAATTTTTATTCTCTGTAGGCGTCTTGAACTTTAGGAGCTGTGAGGCACGCAGTGTAGCAGTTCTAAATTACAACTTGGAACAAAAAAAAAAAAAAAATTTACTTAATCTATATTCCTACAGCTAGTATAACACGTAGGGGATTTTAAAAGTATTGATTTTTGTGTAATTAGCGAGTTCTTTGTGACCACATGGTGCGCTCACCACAAAGGTCTATTCCTCTAGTCGTGTCGCACGTAGGCATAGACTAAGCGCAATGCGAGATAGACGTCCGGCCTATCTAACTAATATTATGCATGCTAATTAAAGCGCAAGTTCCGCGTTCCACGATGCGACAGAGAGCATAAGGGTTGCATTAAAAGCCATGTCGGCAACTTATAGCCGACACCGCCCACTACTACAGGGGCCGCCATGGGAAAACCATGGGCCTTGCAATTTTAAATTTTTTTACGTCATTTGAATGCTCTCGGTCGAAAATTGGCTTGGACAAATTTTCAAGTGTCGGCGACGTTTGCGCCACCTGTAAACTGGAAATTTTTCCAAGCCACTCTCCGTCGCTTGATTGCGCGTCGGCCGTAAGGCTAGATAGCGCCGGCCTTTCCAGCGCCAGGCGTATATAATATAAATTGCATTTCAACTAATGGAGTCTAAAAACGCAAAACTGAGAGGTCGGTGCAAACATTTTAAAGAGGGATGTGAATAGATTATACATCCCAACATCTGGGTCAAGAGGACCAGTTTTCAAGAGTTGACAATTTCATCAATTTTCTTCTTAGTACTCTTCCTCCTCACAAGCATGGATTTCTTGTAGTGACCACTTGGAGCTGCCCGTTTCCTCTGGACAAAATCTCAAAAATTACCTTTTTTTCTCTCAATCATAAGGTTTGCAGTTCTCAAGGCAAATCCTTAAGCATCCAATATTCATAAATCCCTGAAACAAAAAAAATCATTTCAGACAAAGAACCCTCTTGTCACTTTTAAAAATTGATATTGAAATAATTAACTAACGCGCTCCCTGAAATGGTTCCGCTGCACGAGATTCAAAAGTGCAAACCATGGGATCGCATTTTACATAGGGTGGGGGGGGGGGACTTTTATGAACTGCCTTTAAGCCGCGAACTAAAACTAATGAAGATGGGAAAAATCAACTAAAACTTATCAAGGTCATTCCTTATTCATCTAAAAACAAATAATTAAGCTATTTAGCGCGAATTTAACTTAAATTAACATTATAATCAATTTATTAATTGATTATTTGCATTAGGAAAGTTAATAATTATCGTAATTAAATGAAAATAAGCGTTTACGTTATTTTGTTAGCTTTTTATACATTCCCCGTCAAAATCTTTATAGTTTATTGATAAATACAATAAGACAGTAAATTTCGCCAATAGAATTATTAAAATAATTTATAATTAACTAAAATATTTATTAAGCTCAAAACTGAATTAATATTCATCGGAAAACTCTGAAATTTTGTATAAACTTGCGCAAGAAAAAAACCAATAATTCTGCTGTATAATTATATAAGAATTATCATAGGAACATTCTAATTCAGAATTGATAAACAATTCTGACCGTTAGAAGCCAGGCTGACCCATCAAGTCAAAATATTTCGGGGAATCACTTGTTTTTTGTCAACCCTTCAAGGATTTTGTAAAGACATGTGCGGGAAGCAACCGGAGGGGGAGTAGGCTGGGCCTATTATAACCGCCCTGGAAATTCATTTTTAGATTGGGACCAGGGCGTATCCCTCGAACCTGCAACCGCTCCCATGACGCTCTGTAGTATGTCGCGGACACTCTACCCTAAGAGGAGGACTAGGAGGGATTGCGCTCATGAGCCCTCCTATACATTATTATTAAAAGTATCTCCCGGAATTGTTTTTTTGCCATAAGATTTCTGTAGAATGTTCTGTAACGGACTTTTAGGCAATAAACACCCTCCATATAAATAGGGGGTTCGCTCCGAGGACTAGTCAGTCCAGAATCCGTCTCTGTTAAGTTCGAAAGCTCTGTCAGTCTAAGTACTGAAATCTCTATTGTTCGAACGCCGTTGTAATTTTCGTCAAGTGCGTTAAAATTCTAAGTGATCACTTTGTTTTCTTTAACTCTGTGTAAAACTATAAAAGCACAAATTAAAACTAAGTGCTAGTGTTAAAAATTGTTTGAATTTTAACTTGGAATAAATTTTAAAAGTACAATTTAAAATCGGTGTCTGAATTAACATTATTTCGATCACCCGCTCCTTGCGTTCAATCGGGCAATGGACCACCAGAGGATACAACCGGACCAGTTAGATTTCCATCAGCGAGTTGCCCATCTAACTCGCTTTTCCAATCAGGACATAACACTACCAATATTGCAGCGCTACAGGACTAGTGATCAATTTCGAAAACATCTCTGTAACGATTGACAGACTTACCCCCACCACCGGAGTTTCCTGACCTGTTTTTTCGACCGTGACACAAAGTGAGCTGCGATACAATTAAAATTTCCATTTGATGTTTCAGAATAATCATATTCAACGTCTTTTCAAGTCATTGTATTAATTATTGAAAAATAAATACATATTCAGAGAAATTTTAAATTGCAAGAATTATTCAGTAGACACGTAAGATCATTTTTAAATTTCAAATTTTATAGCGTTTAAACTCACCATTCCCTTTCTTATATTTTTGAACTTTTATGTAATTCCGAATTTTTATATAGTTGATATAATACCGAAAATAAAGATGAAATAAAAAATATTGTATGAAATGAAATATTGTAAATTTTATGTAATAATTCATTTTCATGTAATTCGAAAATAAGAATGAAATCAAAAATATTGTAGGCGATGAAATATTATAAATTTGTATGGGATAAAATATTTAATTAATTTTCATATAAAAAATTTTCAATTTTTTAAATGTAAAAATTATACTTAAAATTAAAATTAAAATAAATTTTATTAATTACTTTTTCTTCAGGTATAAAACAAAATTTTGTTAATATTGTAAAAAAAAAATTGTAAATTGACTAAATTTAGAAGTATATATAAATCGACTCTTTTTTAAAATTCGTAAAAGTATTTTATTTACAGAGTTTAAAGAAACACACAATAATACTTGTTTTGATAGATATTATAATTAAAAACGACATTAAGGAGTTTTCAGCGTTTTTTAATAAAATCACGTACATCTCTAAAACTCGACAATAGTGTAAAACTATGCCAGATTCATTTACGAGAAAGAAATTCTATGATTGACGAAGGCATTTTCGAAAAAATCGCTTTCAAAAAATTCTTATTTAAACATGTAACCTTATGGGGCTCCTCAACAAAATCGATTAATACTTTGAAATAAAATCACGAGTCTCCGTGAAACAAAGATATATTTATACTTTTGATTGTAAGAAATCCATTAGATCAATAAAAACATTATGTTCATATATTCAATTAAATGAAAATTGCAATTAAAGTACTAAAAATGAGATAAGCATTGTATAGTTACCGCTAATGCGCATGCGTCGTGAGTTTGGCAACAGCGTATCGAAGGGATAGCATGTAATTCAAACGAGCTGAATGGAATTATCACAAATTGTAATAAAAAATTATGAAAATAATTATTTTAATGTACAAAAATATTTCTAAGTAACTATTTTTTTTAATTAAAAATTGCTTATACGAAAATTACCATTTAAACAGTTTTTGTTTATATAAAAATTATTATGAAAATTAATTAAAAAAATTTTTTTTTAATTATTAATTAAATTTAATTATTATTATTTAAATTAACAATAAAGTAAATCTCTAATCGACCACCTGAAGAGTGATGATATTAGGTTAAAAGAAAGCAAAAGCATGAGGCAGACTACGTCTCACTCGGTCAAAAATAAGGTGGTGCCACTTTTACAGTGACAGGAATGTAAAAATAATGTAGGGTGCCCCAGTAAATCATACTAATTTTTCGTTTTCTCTAATTTTTGGCGTTTTTTCAACGGTTTCTTATTCCAATATTCCGCTACTATTATAATACGTGCAATTATTAAAAAAATTAATAATAATAAAAACTCATTCAAAGTGTGCCCCCATGGTACCCTTCACTTGATACGACATCAAACGCCGAAGACTCCTTAAAGTTTAAATTATAATTTTCGTAAAACATTCCAATCCCTACATTGCAACAAAAAATTGAGTAAAAACGATTATTAGATATAATAAGGTTCATAAAAATATAAATGTTAAATTAAATATGTAACAAGTATAATAAATTATAAATGAATAAATTATCAAAAGCTTTTAAAACATGAAGTTGGGGGTTGGCATGCTTAGCACCCACCACAGGGGGCTTTGCCCATCTAGTATTTTTACAATCTCCACAAAAATTAACTAGAACTAACGCTTTAAAAATATATTAACTGTACATAATTTTGGAATGAATCCCCTAAAATTTAAAAAAAAAAAAATAACTTTGTTCTAAGTCCCATTTGAAAAAATGGTGAGACATATGTCTTCTTTTTTTTGGTTAAGGAATGATTTGCAATTTTAATAAGATCCATGATCCGGTGGGTTGATACTCCCCTTGCAAGTTGTACTAAGACGTACCAAAACGTACTAAAGTGTATCAATGTAATTATTTTTCTCATTAAAGTATCAAACTGTCTCAAACCGTATCAAAATGTATTACATGTTGATTATTGCTTTAGAATGAATTATGAAAGAAAATGCAAAAAACTAGTCTTTTAGATGATCTATCGCTGGAAATGGTTTATAAGGGAAAAATTATTACAGAAACCTTGATCATAATATATATTTTTTCATTTGCCATTTTACAATGAGCTAATACATAATTCTCGTTTTACATCAAAGGTCATCTCAAACCCCTCCTGCACTGAAGTTTAAACCATAGTAAATATTTTGAGTCAGTTATATATCTTTAATAGTTTAAATTTGTTTTTTTAATAAAAAAAACTACAGAATCAAATTAATTTGATGTACAAAATAGAAAATTTGATATTAGATTAACTACTTGTTTGTTTTTCACTATTTATTAGAATTAGAATAACTATGTTCTTAATTAACTACTGAACAGTTAATGAATATCAAAATTTTAGCTTTAACAAAGCTTTCTTGAGAAACCTAGAAAAATTGCATTCTTAAACATCTGCTACTTGAATAAACATGGAGTAGTATAAATAGCAAGAATTGTTTCGAATGATCATTTCGACAAGCGTAGGAAATTTCTAAACTTTCAGTACATTCTTATCGTGATAAGAAATGTCTCAATTGGATTTATTGTATCAGCGTCTAAAAGATGATCTTGAAGTAACAGTTCCGATTTCAAATGAAAAAAGTGAAATCGCGCAGTTCTATGCCCATAAAACTCTATTTATTACTGGTGCCACAGGTTTTATGGGAAAATGTTTGGTAGAAAAGTTATTAAGGAGTTGTCCAGATATAAAGCATCTTTATATTCTAATGAGATCAAAAAATAATTACACTGTAAAAGAGAGAACAAATAAATATTTTCAAAATGTGGTAAGTGTCAAATGTTTTGATTATTCCGTGGCAATTATATTCATGAGAAACTAAAATCTAAACTAATGATTACATTAATGGAATATTTATCTTTTATTTATTTTTTTTATAAATATATCCATTTTTTAAACGGGTATAAATATCTTTTTTTTTTGTTTGCTTGACATAATAAATCATTAGCCATATTTTAAGTAGAATTGTATAAGGTAAAAATATAAAAAATTTTGATTTTATAGATGTTTTTTAAGTAAAATTGAGGTAATTACAAAATATTTCTCTAACTGGATAAGCGTATTACAGATGAGGGTCACAGATTCGATTCCGTTTTGAATATATTTTTTTGTAATTTGAAATCTTATCTACGAATTCGTCGTAGATAAAATTTAAAAAAAGAAAATAAAAGTGAAAAAATTGTTGTTGAAAATTGAACTAACAAAATATGTCAACATATCGTACAAAGAACAACATGTAAAAATATACATCTGCTATTATATTAATCGGCTTCTGGTCTGTGGTCATCGTCTTTGGTTAACCGTACTCTTCAAATAGTTACTTCGGTCCACATCCGGTTTATTACTTCCGGTCTACTTCCAGTCCGCTTTTTGTTTATTACTTCCGGTCCATTTCCGGTTTATTTCCGGCTTACTTCCGGTTTGAAACAAAATTTTTTTATTTCCAGTTTTCGAACATCTGTTTTCAAAAAATGCCACCATGTCACCGTATTGTATACTCAATCATCGCGATGTTGCACGTTTGTATGCATGTGCATATAAAACCGCTGACAATTCATTGGCACTTCCTCCTAACTAATTTATCGTTCCAATATCACCTTCGAGTCGAGTATGAGCAAGCGAGAATTTCGACTAGTAATAATAAAAATATGACTGTACTATGTTATATGTATATAATCGCGGTACAATATATCCTCTTATAAAAAAGTGATGGATTTAGAATGAAGCTTTTTAAAACTGTTGCTGATTGGTCCTTTTAAAAAAAACCGCGAAAATTTTTATTTTAATTTACAATTAATCTTAATTTGTCTTCAAATAATAATGTTTTATAAAATAGCTATGGGTGTTATAAAAAAAAATAAAAATAAAAAAAATATCAATAAATGATTCTGAAGTTTTATTCTAAAATTTAACCTCAAAATATTTTATGTGTTTTTAAAGTTTTTGATCGAAATTTAGTAGTTTTTTTTTGGATTATTAAAATAGATTTAAATTAATGTTGATAATCAGCAACATAACTCATACATCCTTTGATAAAAAAACATTTCTGAATACGAAAGAAATAATACATCGCGTTTAGTTTGAATTATTTTTAAGATAGTGTGTTATCTAATTTCAAAAAACCTTACATTTAACACTTAAGAATATTTTCAGTGATATGCATGATAGAAATAATGTCGTTTACTATTAAAACTATCTTGCTAATATAAAAAATACGTTTAGCGCGCGCGAAGTGCGCTTGGATGGTGCTAGTAATTTAAAATTGTTATAAAACAAAAACTAGTAGATGAACTTTAAAAATTCTTTTTAATTTTAAAAATTTACTTAAAGACGAAAAAAATAAGTGGCCGATCATTGAAAAAAAACCGATTATTCACTAAGATATAGCTATTCAATAAATTGAAAAAAAAAATAAAACCTTAAAATTTTTTGAACTAATAAATGTCTTAAGTAGAAACACTATACAGCTCTGAACATACAAAAGATCTACCTTTTCCCAAAATTTCATATCAATTAAAGTCTTTTTACTCCCGTAAAAAAAGCACGTTTTCTGTTAAAAACAAAAGAACCATAAGAGCTAGAGTAACTTTTTTTCTCTCTGAAATTATAGGTATTTTTATGCCCTTTAAAATGGTTTTTGTTCAATTCAAATATCTCAGTCCTATCATTAAATAAAGTAAATTAAATTTTTCGAAAATCGAAAATTTACGATAAAACGAAAACTAATAAGCTAATCAAAAAAAGATTTTTTGTCGCCATCACAAAAAAAAAAAAAATGATTTGTGAAACATGCAAATCCGTTCAGTAGCAGCTGAGATCCACCTGACACCTTAAAATACAATTATAACAGGTTTTTCGATTAACTCCAAAAATTACTATCACAAAGCTTCCTCTAGGAGAAAGCAAAAGTGCATCTGTTTTAAAAAAGTGAGTTTTTTGAGAAAAATAAAGAAATCTATTTATGAATTTACATTAAAAAAGAAGCTTAATAAAGAAGCCGCGTAAACCCTTTAAATTAAAAAAAAAAGAAGGAAGGAATGAAATGTCTATTCACAGATATTTTAATAAACTGAAGGAGAATGTAAGTATAAAAGTGTTAACGTGAGCCAAGTATTGAATCCATATATTTAATTCTGTACAGACTTGAAAAGGATGAGAAAATAGTCATTAAAATATAAACAAGTAAAAAAAGTTAACTCGTAAAAGAACCGTTTCGAATTAATATAAAAATAGAACTTACGCCCCAAAACTTTCGCGCCACTCAAAAATTTCACCAATCAAAATAAAACCACTAAATTTTAAAAATTCAATAATCAACTTTTACTAATTTTAAAATTTTCAATTTAACCCCTCAAAACCTTCGCCTCGCTCAAGTTTCAATAATAAAAAAAAAACCACTAAATTTTAAAAATTTAATAATCAATTTTTACTCATTTTAAAAATTTCACTCAATTTAACCCCTCAAAACCTTTATCCCAATTTTTAAAATGTTTTTTTTTAATTATTATAAATTTTTATTCATTTATTTATCTATCAAAAGATTGACAGTATATAAGTACATCAGTACGCGGCATTTCCAATGGAAAACTCGAATAAGATGAAAATTTCACAAAATTCAAAATATTATTGTAGAGAAAATAAGAGACGTGGGTGGTTAACAAAAGAGGTTTATTTGAGGAGAGCTTACATTTGTTGATGCTTACTGTATGGCTGCTACGACAAGAGTAAGAGTAGAGTTATACAGTCCAAGTACGCTCACTTACATGTACACGCGCAAACAAATACATATCTATAACACGACTTCGAGCTCGAGGTCGTGTACGTGTACACATTACAATATATGATGTATACAGTCTAAAGCTGCTATTCTCAACAATTATTATTATAAAAATTATCAAAGAAAAAATATGTATAATTTAACCGAGCGACGTTAGGAGCGAGGTACTTGTAGCTAGTGTAAAAATAATTTATAACAAAAATTAACAAAAATTCTTTTATGCCCAACTTAAAAGTAAATTATTAATTTATTCCAGATTTTTGATCCACTGCGAAGATTAAATCCTCATTTTTTGGAAAAAGTATCGATTTTACAAGGCGATCTCTCGTTGGAAAATTTGGGAATTTCTACAAGTGAACGAAATACTTTAATAAATGAAACAAATATTATAATTCATAATGGTGCCAATGTAAAGTTCTATGCAAAAGTAAGCTTATCTTTGAAAACGAACATTCTTGGAACAAAATTTATGATTGACCTGGCTGATGAGTGTAAAAATCTAGAAATGTTCCTGTATGTTTCAAGTGCATACTCACATTGTTATAGGCTGGAAATTAAAGAAGAGTTTTATACATCGCCGATGGATTTAGACGATGTCTACAAAACGATAAAGAAAGACGAGGAGGTCGAGAATGGCTTATCGGAGGAAGAAGTGCTCAAACTACTAGGACATTATCCAAATATTTATACTTTTTCTAAAGCAATTGCTGAAGAAGTTGTAAGGAAGTACGGATTGAAAAGTAAATTCCCTGTTGCGATTTATAGGCCAACTATTGGTAAGTTCAAGATCACAATAATACTCTTTATTAATATCAGCTATAAATCATATGCTTACTAAAAATGTTAAAGAATGAATTAATCGTAAAATTATAAAGTAGTGTTTCATTGTAATATGTGCCAGTACCAAATTTTGAAATTAGTAACGTTAAACTTATCCAAATATTAAATAGGTACACTTGATTTCTTCTAGATTCTTCAAAAGTTACTCAGGTTTTTATGAAACAATAACACAATTTTTAACAGTTAAAATTGTTTATTAAGCAACATTTTGTAACAACTACATTATAATTTCTGAAATGAGACCTTTTTTTTAAATTACCGTTTATATTTTTTCGACACTGCGGGCGCAAAATTCGATTTTCCATGCCTGTGTTGCGGGCGAAAATAGTACATTTTGGGTGGGAATTATTATTTTTCGCCCGCAACAAAGGCATGGAAAATCGAATTTTGCTCCAGCAGTATCGAAAAATAATATATGCACCACGAGCGGGAATGTGCTGTTTTGCGCCCTTGGTACACAATATACTATTATTGTGTATCCCAATTGAATTCATAATTTTTCATTCAATATAAATATACTACCAGCTTTTGGGTAGATGATGAGGTTTAGTATGTCCTATAGATAGTCTCAATTATTAAGTGGTTTGAAGAAAATGATCCCCCTGGACTTTGTTTGGAAATTTTATTTATTTCCCAATTTGTTGCATCGTTTTGGCCAATAGTCATGGCCTTTATCAAGTTTTTAAAAACTTCATGTTGAGAACTTGACATGTCAAAAAGGCAAATGTTCTAAGCGGCGAACTTTACTTAAAAGTTCTAGGCGGTGGAACCTGGACTTTCGGACAAGGTTCGCCGCTTAGAACATTTTGACATGTGAAGTTCTCTTCACAAGAATAATTGTTAAAAGCTTGATAAAGACCATGACTATTTGGCCAAAACGTTGCAACAAATTAGGAAATAAATAAAATTTCCAAACAAAGTCCAGGGGGGTTGTTTTATTCAACCCACTCAATAATACTACTGTTTTCTTTTTATTCTTGCAACGTTCATCTATTACAGTATGTAAAGTTCTTACTTCACTGATATATGTAGCCGTGCAATCTTTTTTTGATGTATTATTTCTTTCTTAAGTTTTGGTCATATCTTTGCCTAATTTTATTATTGATTGTAGAGCTTTATTTATTGTTGGTACGGTACATTATATTTCTTTAATATATTTGATAATTTTTTGAAGTGTTGATTGTACAGTTTTCTAACTAGATTTTTCATTTAAAAGCAACATGATTGGTTGTTGAGTTTGACGGTAAATTCAATGCCTGCAAAATTTTAAATTGAACATAAAAGAAGAAGAATTTAGTAATTGGGATAGAAATTAAAAAACCGCTGCCAATTCATTGGCACTTAGCTTCCTCCTAAATAATTTATCGTTGCAATATTATCTTCGAGATTCATTAAAAACAATCGATTTTTACAACTAAATTATTTATTTTCGTATTATTTTATTTTTATATTATTATATTTTTGAATTATATGCGCAAAACTCAATTTGGAGCAAGCTTGTTTAAAAATGCATGGGGTAAATCAAGCTTTGTACAAGTCGTATAATAGAATAATGTTCAATATAAGGTTATTTTAACCTGGTGTTACCTTTTCACACTATATTCCTTTAGAAGAACATTAAATAAAAATTTCAAGTAAACTGAATTTTCTCTAGTAATTATAAACCAAAGAAAAGTAATTTTTTATATTTAATTTGAACTATATTGCTGAAACTAATGTAAATAATCATAATAAAATAATAATAATAATAAAAATTTGTAGATGAATTTCAAAAATTCTTTTTAATTTTGAAAGTTTAGTTAAAGACGAAAAAAATAAGTGGTCGATCATTGAAAAAGACCGATTATTAAGTATGATACAGCTATTCAAAAAATTATAAAGAAACAAATAAAACCTTAATATCTTTTCAACTAATAAGTTTCATAAGTAGAAAAACTATACAGCTCTGAACATACAAAAGATCTACCTTTTCCCAAAATTTGAAGTAATTTAAAGCCTTTTTACTCCCGTAATCGTTCGACATAGAAAACTCATTATTTCCAGTTTTCAGCTTTTTATTAAAAAACTAGTTCACAAAATGGCTTGAAATTTTGACAGATTATAGGCCTGTATATTCTTAATTGTCAAAAATTTCTTCAGAGCTGTTGATAATTTAAATTAAAAATTGTGAGCTTTTTAAAAAAAAAACACGTTTTCGTTAAAACCAAGAGAACCATAAGAACCGAAAAAAAAACAAGAAAAATAAGTCGTGAAAGAAGCAAATCCGTTCAGTAGAAGCTGAGATCCCGGCGTATACACACACACACACACATCCATACAGACATTTTCCAAAAATCAATTATTCTTGTTACTAACACCTTAAAATACAATTATAACAGGTTTTTCGAACAACTCCAAAAATTACTATCACAAAGCTTCCTTTAGGAGGAAGGAAAAATTTTTTGCAATAATTGTATATATCAATATTTCATTCTGATTCTGTGTTTTATTTAAGAGTGCTCTACCAATATTGCCCAAGTCCGAACTGACTGTGGCCCCTCCTTCAACTATGAAAATTTTATTTATTAATTTAAAATTAATTGACAACTCTAAATCCATTAAATAAAGCTTTCCCACTCGTAGATAATATTAAAGTATATTTCAAAAAATGTTTCACGAAGAAAGGAGTGAAAATAAAAACGTAATCTGGAGGAAACAATTTTAAGAGACAATAGACGAACATACCCAATCTACTGTTGCAACTTGAAATGTTTCCACCAGATTATATCCTCATTTTCAATTCTTTCTTTCAGAAATTTTTTTTAAAATATACTTGTATATTGCCTACAGTGGGGGAAGCTTTGTAATTAGTTTCTAATTATCGTTTTTTAATATAAATTAGAAAATACACTTTGAAAGTTTAGTGGCACACCAATCGCCTGGCAGAGCACTCTTAATAGTTTATCAGAAAACAATACTCGAATATTTTTATAGTTTCTAACCTCAAAATTTAGTATTGGTATATGTCAGAAGTGAATATAGTATGAATTACTTTAGTTTTTAATGAATTGAAAATTTAATAATTTGAAGTTGAGTTTCAAAATTTCAAAATGAATTTGCACTGAAAACGAATAAATGATCGCTACACGCGCATGGATTTAGCTGAACTTTTAAAAAAATGAACTGCTCCATTCGGAATAACAACTTTTCACTTATACTTCTGATAATAATGAATTATATATATCTAATATAATGGTTTATATGAAAAGAATTGTAATAGTACTTTTCGCCACAAGGGCGTAAAATGGACTGTTACGTCTCGAGCGCGATTGCCGTGCACGAGGGCCGACGTGGCCGGCCCGAGTGCATCACGATCACGCTAGAGTGTAAAAGTCTAAGTACGCCCATGTGACAAACATTATTTTTCGATGCAGGGGTGTATAAATTCGTTTTTACTTCCTGTTTTGCAGAGGCGTAAAATCGCGTATACCCTTTCTAGACAAAAAATTCAATTTTACGTTGTTTTGTAGAAGGGCGCAAAATCGTATTTTATGCCCTCAAAACAGTGCGCAAAAACAAATTTTACGCACCTATGCATCGAAAAATAACATATATAATATAATTGTTTTTGAAAACTAATTGCAAATTTTATACGATTATAGTATAATTGTTATTTTTAAATTTAGTAACAGGTGCTTATAAAGAGCCTCTCCCAGGATGGCTTGGAAACGTAAATGGACCAGTATACTTATTTATTGCAGCAAGCTTAGGTCTTATTCATACAGGTATAGTCCCAGACTTGAACGTTCCAATGGATTTGGTCCCGTCTGATTACGTTACAAATTTATTAATTGCAATTCCATGGGATAGTAGTGGTAATTGGTGAGTAATATTTTTAATACAATTAAAGGAGTCTACTTATTGCTCCCCGCAATTGTTCTTTTTATGAATTATTGTATCACATTAAAAATTGTCAACTTATTATTTTAATATTTGGGTTACATATAAGATCGGAGATTATTATTAAAAAATCAAGAGATTGAAGTAAACTTTAAAATTCGAGATAGAAAAATCTGCGTATCTTAGCCACGCATGCAACCTTACGGCTTGAAAAATCTTTTTATTATAATATTAAAATAAAAATTCCGTCTATTTTTACGTCCGTCCGTCCAGTTCTCCGCACACGCATTTTTTCGTGTTTTACGTTAGTTTTATTACATTAGAAGTGAACCGGAAGTGAACCGCAAATGGGTTTTAAACTAATTTATTTTATAACATAAGATCTTTAAAAATAATTTATATTTAACTTGATATTTTAAAAAGAAATTTAACGTATTAACGAATGAGCTTCAGTAAGCGAGTTTTTTGCCAGTATTGTATTAAATACATGTCAGATTTATTAGTTTGATAGCCTTTGCAGTCAGTCAGGTCAGGCCCGAAAACTGTTTCAGCTTTCTAAAACTTTAAGAATCTTTGCCCAAAAAAATATCTACATTTTGAAAATCTTACGTTATTTAGGTCATAGCAGTTATTGCTTGAACAGTAAATAGATTCCCTCCATTTCAAAAATCCTCCTGGTTTTCCGAAACAGCATGAAATATTCCTCCACAATAAATATATGTAAAGCATCGCCGTTCTTTGCCACGCAATTTATTAAGTGATGTAATCCTGGTAAGAAAATAAGCGGAAATAATTGTGCGGCCAGTTAAGATGTTTTAGTAAGTTAATTTTTAGTTAATTTTCTTAACTAAAAATATACTTTTATCTCAAGCTCTGCTACGGTTAAAAATTTATTAACTATATAAAGGTAGACAAGAGAGAACGGTGGGCTGTTCGATTAACCCATAGTTAAAACTATAAGATTATGTGCGGCAAGTCGCGAGAAAAGTGTTTCAACTTTTTAAGATGAGATAAAATGAAAAATAAAATAATAAAGATAAAGATATTTAATTATAAAAATACTTCTTTTCTATATAATCCAGTATTGAATATGCAAAATATATTGACTCTGAAACATCATAGTTATTAGGTTATGCAATTGGCATCTTTCAAATTAAACTCAGTTCTATCTATTTTCTATTTTAGGCAAACAGAGAAGAAAACAGTAATTTATAATTATGGTAGCAGTGTTGCAAATCCACTAACTCTTATTGCGCTTTTCAATAAATTCTACCCATACGTAGAAACTGACGCAAGTTTAAAGTCAGCTTGGATGCCTTGGATCATACCTACGAAAAACATGTTTTTATTTTGGATATTGCATACATTATTCCACTTTATACCTGCGTTTCTTGTAGACTTAGGTCTCGTGCTAACAGGAAGGGAACCCCAGTAAGTGTATTTAATAATAATAAGCTTATTAGACGCCAAATAATTTTAATCGTATTAATTTTCAGAGCTTTATCGATTTTTATGCGAATCACGAAAAATTTAGATAAATTATGTTACTTTGGTAATACTAATTGGAAAATCTACATGCGCGAGTCTCAAAGACTCATCAAGCGACTGAATTCAGTAGATAGAGAAGTCTTTTTCTGTGATATAAACCAACTTGACTGGAGCCACTATATTTTAATTTTGTTTAGAGGCATCAAATTGTACATTTTGAAAGAATCATTTGATGCTGAAGCGATTCGCAAAAAATACAAGCAAATGTGGTACTTACATTATGGTACTATTACATTATTCATATTTCTAATTAGTTACTATTTAATTAGCATTCTCTTACAAATTATCTTCTAAATAGATTTTAATTTTCTGCCTAGCTACAATGAGTCTAGTTATTATTCAAGTAATCTAATTTGAAGGATCTTTTTATTCAAGTTCTATATGAATAAAAAGATGCATGTGGGCAAATCCACAGAACTTTTAATATTCAACGTAAGCGCGTAAAAATCTCATTTACCGAGAAATTTATGTGCCTCGCTTTATAAAAAAGTTATAACCTTTTAAATACGTGTAAGTCCATATGTTTGATTTCTGAATAATAATAAACTAACATCATAGGCTCATTCACAACATTAAAACGAATATTTTAGCCATATAAGTTAGTGTGTGCTACCAATTTTTTTAATATGAGAGCACTTTAAAGATTGATTTTTGAAACATAATTCATCTAACAATAATGATTTTTTGTGTAGCACACTAACAATGTCATACATAGAGGTCTAGTTATAGTTTTAAACTTTTGCTTGAACAGTTTTAATTACAAAAAAATTATTAGCGTTTATATAATCAATTTTTATTTAAAGTGCTAGAGGCTTAACTTAACTGAATGTTTAAAATGTATTGCGCTACAAATAAAACTTGAATAAAACATGAAGGGGACAGAGGAGGCCACCCAATGGTGCCAACGGCCTTGATCTTGAAATCAATTGTTAAGGTTATTTCAAGGCAAAGTGATTTTTTTAAATGGAAATACCTATTTTTGACTCTGGATTCGAAAAAAGCGGGAAACTTTACAGGACCCATCTTTTCCTACATACTTTTTCGCTGTTTTAATGCAATTTTTGTACGATTTATCTAGCATTTTTTGTAATTATATGATCTTGATATGTTACAGAATCAAAATACATGTAATAATTATTTATAATTTTTGTTAATTTGTTTATACAAATAAAAAAATACAGAAAAATCACCTTTTTTCAGAAAAAAATCAGTATTGAAGAAACTTTTAAACGCATCTTTACGATATTTCTTATATAGGGGTTTTCGGGGTCGCTGATTACGAATCTATTATCAGATATTATAAATTCAAAATGGCGGATCGATTATGGAGGATAATTTATCAAAAAAATGTATTATTGAAGAAACTTATGATTGCATCTTCACGATATTTCTTTCATAAGTCTATTTGGGATCGCTGATTATGAATCTGTTGTCAGATTTTCATTATTCAAAATAGAGGATCTAATAAAGCGGATAATTTATCAAAAAAATTCATTATAAAAGTAACTTTTGATTGCATAAAAATTTTGATAGTAGATTGTCATTTAACCTCATGTTGTAGTATAGTGCTACTAATTTCGATGATTTCCGGTATTAATCGATTGCGTTTCAAATCATGTACATAAGACCATTCTGAAAATAAGCGCTCTAATTGTGCTGTAGATGCGCATAAATATTGTAACCGTAAAGCTAGATTGCTTAAAGTTGGATAAAATAATTTAGCAGCTTTTCAAAAAATAATAGATGATTCGTACTGCCGTTGAAATAGATTTTGAAAAGCACCGTCTCTGTTTTTGAAAAGTTCTAATTCTGCTAAACTGTCACAATTTAAAGTTTCTTGAAGAAACTGATTCATCTTATTCATGAATGAATCATTATTGGAAAAGCGTCTACCGCAATAATGATGATTTAAGAAATTTGCTGCAAGTCCGATTCGATTAACCGATTTATTAATGCGTGCTTCTATCAAATCACGATGCTCATCATTGTTTGCTGGAATATCTAATTTAAACTACAATTCTACAGCAGTGGCTAAGCTGCAATCAGTCTGCTGACAAGTATTTACCAATTCACAGACCGGATCCAACATCGAAATATGATCTTTTAACTGCATCTCAAAATTTGCATCAAGTAGTAAATTATTGCTTTTATCAGAAATTTACATATTTCGCGTTACTTTTCTCATGTAAGGTAAATTTTTTAAAGTATTTCTAAAGGCATCTCTATGCGAACACCAACGAGTATCGGCTATTAAAACAACTTTATGGCTGCCTTGTTGAATTAATTTAGATTCTAGAGCCGAATTTTTGAACTCTTTTAAAAATTTATTTACTCTTAATGAAAATGGTTTATTACTTAAGTGGAGGCTGGAGACAACTGATTTGATGTCTTTTTACGCGTCACAGTACGATCTGTTAAAGATAATTTAGTCAGGACTTTTTGTGAGCAGGAGTACAAGAATTGAGAGAGACTTAGATTAAAACAGATTTAGTTTTATTATAATAAATTAAACATATTGGAGACGCATAACTTAACAAATTAGTTCTCTCGCAAAAGCGCAAAACTTTCTGCGATTCGACCCGCACAGTTTGGTCGCCGCAGACACACTGTCCTTCGAATCTTCTTCGCGACCGTTTATCGTTCTATTTACTTCGCGAGCTAATTAATCCCTCGACAAGTGTCTGTTATGATTCCGCGGCATAATAGTAGCGAACTATTAACACGGCCATTCTTGCATCGCTGATCGTCCTCGATCGGCGGAAAATGTAACGCATATAATTATTTTTAAATAGCCTAACGGATATATCGTTTTATTTATTCTACCCGCTCTTCCTCGTCTGACTTACAAAAGTCATCTGCCGGGTCAAACTGCGGCTTCCAAATTCGTATTTGCGATGCGTGCGCAGTAGTTACGTATCGCCGCCCTATTTTATCGCGATTTACATTTGCTATGCGGTAAGTATCGCTCGGGAGTATTTCGGTAACTACTAATGGACCTCTCATTTTCGGCTGTAGTTTTGTCGAATCTCCGGTGGCTACAGGATTTGTCTTAAGGAACACTAAATCGCCTTTTTGAAATTGTACGTTTTTAGTTCTGGTGACATCGTAACGATTTTTGACTCGTTGTTGCTCTTGACGAATTTGTTCTGACAGATTTTCGTGTCTTGCGCTGTGATCGTCGGTATAATTGTCGTTGTCTTCGGTTAAGAGGCGAGGCCAGCCTTCATCGTGGCTCGGTAGATAGCCGTACAAGGCTTCGAAGGGACTCTTATTGGTGGTAGCGCTTTTTAAATCGTTCAGATCTCGCTGTACGTACTTTAAACGAGCGTCCCAATCCTTGCAATTACTCTGCTCGATGTTGGATTGCAACATTGGTACTAATACCGCATTTACGCGTTCAACTTGGCCATTGGCTTGCGCGTGTCGCGGTGATGTTAAAATATGACGTATACCATGGGTCGAGCAAAAGTCCTTGAAAGGATTTGAGATAAAACACGTCCCGCGATCCGAAATAATTCTCATCGGCGCCCCGAAACTACATATAAATTCATCCAACGCCTTTATCACGTTCGACGCTTTCGTGTCTCGCATTGCCTTTAAAACTACAAATTTTGTTAAATTATCAATCATTACAAGAATAAATTTGTTGCCGCGAGTCGAACGCACGAAAGGACCAACATGATCGATGTGGAGTGTGTAGAACGGTCGTTTTCCTGGAGGGATGGGATGCAACTCCCCCGCCTGCCGCCCCGGTTTAGATTTGCACATAATGCATTGCAGACACGCATAAATATGCTGCTTGACATAACGCCGCATATTTGTAAAGTAGTAGCGACGTTGAATTAGATCTAACGTGCGCTCGGGACCCGGATGACCACAGTTATCGTGAAAACGTACAACTAAGCCTTTTCGCATACAGTCGGGCGCTACATAGAGAAGTTTACTACCCATTTGCTTAAATAAAATTCCATTCTTTAACGTATATTCTTTTACTTCGTCCTTCTCAGCTCGCGAACGTTCCTTCGCAGGTTTATTTAAGATAGTCCGCTTCCGTTCGATACCGTCATCGCGAAACTGAAAGGCAATTATCTCGCTCTCTTCGGTAACAATTGAAAATACTTCTAAGGTGTCGCGTGTCTCGTTCTTAGTTTCTGCGATCGGTGCTCGACTTAAAGCATCGACGTGGGCTAATTTTTCCCCTGCGCGATGTCTGATTTCATAATCGTACTCGCTTAAAGAGTAGTGCCAACGTACTACTTGCGCATTCTTAGTTCGGTACGTGTTTAAAAATACTAAGGCTTGACAATCCGTGACAATTGTAAAGGGTATATTTATTAATATTGGCCTTAAACGCGTTACACACCATACAATAGCAAGAAGTTCCAATTTGCTAGAGTGATAGTTACATTCGACGGTCGATGTGCGTCGGCTGACCGCGTACACTAAATGCATTTTCCCGGAATCTCCCTTTTGGAGTAAAAGACCTCCTAATCCACGCGCACTTGCATCGGTATGTAACTCCGTATATTTCTTCGGATCAAACGGCTGTAGCACCGGTTTAGACGTTAACGCTGACTTCAATTTTTCAAACGCTGTTTGCACGTCTTGGGTCCATTTAAAGGGGCTATCTTTGCGCAACAGGGAGTGCAATGGTTCTGCGATGCTCGCGTAATTTGGTACGAAGCGACGAAAAAAACCACTTAATCCTAGAAAACGACGGACTTCGTGTTGGTTAGTTGGTGGGGGAAATCTTAGTATTGCGAGAACCTTCTGCGAACCGGGTTCAATGCCGCGACTTGAAATTTCATATCCTAAATAAGAAACTTTGTTCATAAGGAATTGACATTTGGCGAGTTTTAAAGTTAACCCCGCGTTTCGTAAGGCTTCCAGTACTAAGATTAGCCTAGGGCGCAAATCCTCCCAACTTTTTCCGGGTATAAAAATATCATCTAAATAAAATAAAACTGCGTGTTTACGTAGAGGTCCGAGGTGTTTGTACATAACACGCGAAAAACAAGCAGGGGCATTCATTAATCCGAACATGAGCTTATTACATTCTACCGTCTCATCCGGAGTTATAAATGCTGTTTTGTGTTTTGAAGTTTCGGCGACTGGGATTTGTAAATAGCCATGCGCAAGATCAAGGGTAATGAAGAGATTCTTATTTCCGATTTCTAATAAATGATCGTCGATATCCGGCAAGGGGAAAGGAACTTTGACAGTTTGCGCATTTAACTTACGGTAGTCTATAACTAATCGGTCCTCACCGCTTTTCTTTTTAACCAGTAGCACCGGGCTCGCGTACGGCGACGTGGTGTCTCGCACGACACCTGCGGCGCGCCACTCCGAAACAATACGTCGCATTGAATCTCGTTCCGCGTTACTCGCGCGATAGGGCTTACAATTTACGGGCGTCGCGCCCGGTTTTTCAACGATTTCAAATTCCGCATCTTTCACACATCCGATTTCGCTAATACTTAACGCTATACAATCTCGAAAATTGTTGAGAATCTGTAGTAGATCGTCCGTGATCTTGGTTGGCTGTTGTCCTACGTTGATGTCATCGATGGTAATAGGTGCGTGAAATACTCGTTGCGTTGTTACTGGGAGATGATTGATTGATCCTCGTTCCAATATTTTGCCTTGTTTCAAAACTAATAGTTCGGGATCGGAGTTAAAAACTGGGACGGTGAACTTCTCTTTATTTTCGATTACTTCGATACAGTTAATTGACATAGGTGGGATCGATGTGTCCCCTTGAACTGCAATACGTGAACAATCATAATCACTTACGTCTTCACCTGACATTTCAACCGTGTTTGTGAAAGTGAGAGTACGTCCTTCCTTAAGGTAATTGACGTTATCGGCATCGGTAAAGGTTCGCCCAATGATCACGTCAGTTGCTTGGACCTCGTCAGCAACAACTCTTATCGGCACATT
>JAWWML010016852.1:0-21734 GCA_035047165.1 Ormyrus rosae
TTAGTACGGAAACGTAGACGAAAATAGAGAATTAAAATCAATGTATTATGTCAAATATCAGTATTTGACGTAACAAATTCAATGACGAGGAACTAACAATATTATTAATCATTACTCAAATTTGACCTACGTAAGATTATCTTAATAGGGACTAAAGTGAAAGCATTAAGTATAATCAGACAATTTAATTTAATGCGATCACAAGCTCTAATCTTTGAAGCCTAAGCAGAAATTCCGCTCTCTCATAAAGCAAATTTTATTCCGAAAACTAACAAGTCCTTCTTGGCTTTAAGTTTTAAGCGGCCAGTTTGTCGCGTTCAATTGCTCAGCTATTTTACGTGCTCGAATTCAAAGAGGCGTCGGCACTTTAACGAGGGCAGAGAAGAACTGGGCGTTTTTGACCGAGCAATTTTCAGCATCGCCGAGCTCATATAGACATACACAGGCTTTAGCCCAAACTGCGACTCGCCAATCTCCCTCGAATAGACGTATTAATATTTTCTCCTGACAGTATGTCATCTTTCAAGAATTTTTAAACAAATGTAACTAGAATTTTAAATCTTATGCAAATCTCTCTTTATAGACATTTCTCTCATTTATTTAATATTTCGTGAATTTCTCTTATCATATAAAATTAAAATTTACCTTTTCATTATTTACAAATAATCACTATTATAAAATATAAAATTAGAAATAAATACCGTCTTTTTTAACTAAAAATCTTCCCTTATTCTAAAAAGTGTCTAATGTATAGACAGTGATAAATGAATGTGATATAACGTATCTTACTTAGGATCAACAAAAGTCATTACATTCGACAATTACATAAAACTGTATTCTATTTTAATGAATATTTTTTTATGCATTTATCATTTTATCAAATACAATGTTTAAAAATGTCTAAATTTTCAAAAGGAACTTTTTCCAATTGTAACAACTCTTTATTTATCTTGGAAAGCTTATCAGTGCTGTAAAATAAGGTTTTCTTGCGTGGCTATAGATTAGATGTTGTTTTAAATACTTTAAACTTTCCACTGACCCTCTTAGTAAGTCGAGAAAATTATATCCAAAGTAAAGAACAAACAGTAAGCAAGAAGTTGAAAAACTTTTTACTCATTCTTGGCATGATCTATTTATGCATTTTTACAAACGCAACGGTGCATAAAAGATTACAACGAATTACTTAGAATCGTAATTTTATCTACATACATTTCCTTTGGGTAAAAAATAGACGAAATTTAGCAAAAAATATGAGTTTAATAAAGTGGACAAGCATTTTTGCATAGTACTTACTACTTGTCGGTCTTTTATCACAACCTAAAACCGAAACCCTGGGACTTGTAACATAACTGTACGTTACTAGATTCACTGTATCAACTTTCATAAAATGTCTTACTGCTTTTTTTTTTAAGTTCGAAGAGCTTGACTGACGTATATTCTGCCGAAACATACAAAAATGATGACTTTCTCTTTGTCTTACGTGACAATGTAACCTAAATAAAAAAAGCCCGGCTTAATAAGAACGGCAGTGTTAAATTAAAAGACAGATTTATGTTTCTAAACTTCATTTTGACTATAAAAAACGTATAAACAATATATTCGCAAGATCGTATAAGAGCCAAGTTTGCTCTGTGACATCAGAATGGTGTCAGGAAAGCAAAATTAGTATCTTTGACGTCATTGCGCTACGTATACTGTAAACGATGTCCTACCACTTCCTAATTGTAATTCAAAGCTAATGATTGCAGATTAGAGAGTAACTTTAACATCTGTATAGTTAAAATGGTGCAATTGTAAAATTAATTTAGTTCTGATATTTTTCGAAAAGTTTCGAATTTAATATTTAGAAACTTTTCAAAGGGTATTAGAACTATTATTATTATTATTCTAATGAAATAGTAGTAATAAACGAGTTTAATAAGACGTGAAGATAAATAACTACTGATAATGTCTTTAAACCGCAGCTGTGGCTATATAAGCAATTGTAATCCTAACATTGTAGGTGTCGCAGCTATAATTCTTATAAGCCAGCTATAAATTTCCGCTGAGCACAAGCCTTACTTTACTTATGCACTATATTAAGTAAAGTGAAAATCTCATTCTATTTAAGTTAATGTCTGCATTAAAAACTTAGGGAGACTAACGTTCTCCAATATCGCACGAGTAAAAACATGACCTACTTCATTGTATCTTAATCCGGGAGTTGAATTATAATTGTAAACTAGTTTTCTGAATATTGTCATCAACTATTATACATATGTGTTTGCTGCTGTATTGTTGAATGATCGATGGAGATAAGCTCCGCTTCGTCGATGTTAGATTTGATTGGCCTATCTAAAATTAAAAACCCGTTAGGATGAAGCGTCCAATCGGTTTAGCAATGTATCGATCATCATCCTTGCAAAAGCTTTAGAGATCATCCAGGATTGCGTTTGCTTTACATTTTTGAAATTCCAGTCTGTCATAAAGATTTTATTCCATTCTAGATTATATGAACTTTAGGCAGACTTTGTGTTAACGCGCCAAATATTTCCAAATGAATTTAACATGCTTTTTATTAAAAATGTTCTGCAAAACTTATTAAAGTTTTAATATATATATTCATTCGATATATCAATCTGATTTTCCGGCCCTGTCAAAAAATCTAGCATCCACAGAGGAAGGCGAAACTTTACTCCGATCAAGTGGCGTAGAGCCCGGACGTGAGGCCGGATCTCAGCTTTTATGCAGTTTATTACCCGCAAAAGGCCGCTGCATGCGCCAGCACAGCCTTGCAAAAAGCCTATTGTATTGCAGCCGCACGCGACACTCGTATCTCTGTATTTTTACAATCCTCTCGCGCCGATAGACGTGCAGTCGTCTTCTATTTTACGCGTTTCAGCGGAAAAAGGGAAGTAAAGGCGCTGCGCCTCTGGGCAAGAAAAGACGCTCAAGAGATTGGAGCTTTCGAGAGGGGGTCTCGAGTGGCGGGCAAGCTTTTCTTTTCGTCGGTCTCTTCTGCCTTTGAGTTCCTCCCAACTCTCTATATTTGTTTTGGTTTTGGATTTCGATGTAGCGCTAGATTTTCTCGTTACATCGACCTACATTCGCGATGGCTTCGCCTTTCAATAAAAAATGCTTGCTTTTTTAGGTTAATTAATGTGCATCCTGGATGTACGTTCGTTTACTTGAAAAGACTCTATTACAATTTAGCATTGTTTTCAATGTTTTATGAATGAGCTAGCCAGAATCGTGAACTTCTTTATGCGATAACAAGAAAATTAAAATGATAGAGCATATGAATGAAAAGTTTCATGTTTTACGGATGGTCAATGCAAAGATTACGGCCGGAGGGGTCTTTAAGAATCTTCATAAATCAAAGTCATTTACATGTAAAGAGATTCACATTTATGAAGCAGGGGGACAACAGAAACAAGTCAATGATATTCCGAAATGTGTTTAGTTCAACGAAATTATGTGAATACTTCAAGAATTTCTGTACTGTGAACATCGCAGTGTTTCTGATAATATAATCTTTGTAAATATTAAAATTTTCTGAGAAAAATTAATCATTGGTGGTTTTCGAATAAAATGCAGGTAAAATATTGGTCGAATTTTACGTGACAATGACGAAGTACGTAGCTGCTTGCTATATTGCCGTATCATGAAAGATTCAGAAGTTTAAAAGGTTTCGAATTTTTCCCGGCGAGAGCTTGCATGCAACGAGCGAGACAAAATATATTTTAAGATTTCTTCCCTCGCGCCGAGACAATAAAACTCGCATCCCCGACCTGAGATCTTGTTTTGTGCCGGCAGAACTCTCGGGGCAAAAATAAAAGTGAAAATTCTCAAGTCATGTCGAGAGTTTCATACGACCGTGCCTGCTTCAACAACGTGGACAAAAAATGTTTCTTTCAGAAGAACCGCGTTGTTGCACGAAAAGTAGCATGTTAGATAATAGCTTCATTAATTCCGTACTGACTATTTCACTTTTCTAAGGGTTCTCGCAAATCCTCGTCAAATGGAATTGTGCAAAAATAAAGTAGTCGAAAAAACATTTTTTATTGGTGGCAGAATTAAATAAACCGTGGTAAGTAATAAAAAATCAACTTTTACACAAAAAAAATAAGTATTTCTCCTTCATCGTGTCACATTATTATTAGTTGTGAAAATAATTTTCCTTAAAAAAAAACAAGACTCTATTGTTTGCCAGATGACATTATGCATATTTTCATTATGCATTTTAGAATGTTCAACTCAGTTATACCTATTCAAAAATTGTCAACACACTTCAAAGTTAATACGTACGTTGGTTTCGTTCGTAAAAAATGCAAGAAAAAACAATAGCTAAAGAACTAGGAAAAACATTGAAATCTAAGAGAATAAAAGACGAAGCACAGAGTTTGCAGGTTAAAATGAAAAATTGCAGAGCTGTTGAAAAATAGGCGGAGCGGAGTAAAATTCTTACCAGCATGATCGGTATCTGGGTGATGTCCTGACCCTTGAGCTCACGTATGACGGCCCAGATGGAGCGAAGCTCCTCGAAGCTCTGGCGCGAGGAGACCGAGTAGACCAGGATGAAGGCGTGGCCCTTGCTTATCGAGAGCCGCTGCATCGCGGGAAACTGATGGGACCCCGTTGTGTCCGTAATTTGAAGCGTGCATATGTTTTTGTTGCAGCTTATCACCTGGAAATGGCCGTCTTCCGGTGACTTTGCCTTCAATTTCCTTTCCCGCTCGAGGCCTCGCTCCCCCTTCGCCGCTCGATATTACTCTATTTTTCGACTCTAACGCGCAAAGAGCATTACCTAACGGCTTCTCGAAATCAGCCTTTTCTTCAATAACATTCATCTTATTTTAAATGCATTTACGAGCGCAAGGCAGAATTCGTTCAATTTCTCTGTCAATCGTTTCAGCTTGAAAGAGCCAAAGAAACCGTAAAACTTCTAAAAGACGATAATACTACACTTTTAATTGTTTTTCATATTCAACTTGGAATGAGTTAATACTTACTAATATATTAAAGCAAACTATTTAACTACTTGCATCCACTTATATATATTAGTATAGACTTGTTTCGTATATTTTTTTTAGCAAAGCGGATACAAATGATACATGTTGCTAAAAAATTGTAAAAAAACTACGTATTTTAGGGATCTTTATTTTTCGTTAAATCCTTATTGGTACGTCTTATTAAGATTGAACCGGCCCCTAACGGAAAGCTGACTAATTGAGAGGACTTGCACCGTAATGAAAACGATCGATTGGGCATTCGCAGCTCTAATTTTTGAAACCGATTATCGTCCATTGCAAGAAAGGAGCGAGCACTGAATAGAAGCACGAATCTTATCGCGAACACAGCAACGGGTCCCAGCAGTCTCCCATTCGTCGTCGTGTCGCAGTCGTCGTCGACGTCGTGCGGGCTCGGGGAGAAAGGACGCATCGTCGCGGGATCATTCGGCATGGGGGTCGGTTTAAGGATAAGGTCGAGGAGAACCTCTTCAAGCAGTTCAGTTACGAGATGAATATTTTTATCATTACAAACTTGCAAATAAAACGTAATCAGTGTACTAGAAATAGTTCTATTAAACTCTAGAGAGAAAACCAATAAACTACTCTAGTTTCTTTCTTTTCTTTCCAACAATTCTCTTTCCGAGCCGTTCTCTTCATTGCAAACGACATTTCTTGTGATTAATCTTACGAACGATTTGTTTTACTTGGTTCGTGCTATTGATAATAGAATTTTTAACGCTCAAACTTTCTTATTATCTGCAAGCTCCGAGACGACAAAAATAGCGCATCTTCATTCTTATTGAAATTCTCCATTTTTCAACTCTTTAACGTAGGCATCTTAATAAATCTGTCTCTTGTAATAAATAAATATAAATAAATAAATATTTAAAACGCGTCCGCGATAATCGAATAAATTATTCTCGAAAAAAACAAACTCGTTGTATTCGGAGCAGGCAATTAAAGTTTGAATCAAGAACCGATCCACGATGAAAGCCAAAGAGAGCAGCGAGGTGCGAGGGAGCATTTCTTACGGAGGAACAAAGGCTTTCAGCGTGGAAGATTGGCAAATTGTCTGAAAGCCCGGCAGGAGGAGCGCTCTTAACTTTTATTTTATTTTAATGAAATGACGATGCGCCCCGAGCCAGACGACGTCGGGAGTCAAGGAAGTTCCTGCAACTCTTATAACTCACAGGTTTGAGCGCCGCGTGTGTGTCTTTTGCTCGTTTTACCGCTGATTAGTAAACTGATCTACTGCTATTGAGACATGCTCTAAAAGCTAGTTGCTAATATAAGGTGCAAGCCGTTCTTTTCTAAAGTAGCTTAAACTCTACAGTCTCTAGAACTAATCAATTTAAAAGATGGTGTAGAAATTCAACCACCTCCTGAATTGAATATTTTTTTTAAATAATATACTTTACTTTAGTAAGTGCAAAAGCGCAGTAAGATGAACAACATTCTTGAAAAAATATAATAATACTATATTTAGGGTATGCTTTATGGACACAATTTGGTTACGTCAAGGTAAATGCCGGTTAGATACTCCCCATATATATCAATAACCCAATAACCCAAAAAAGACTATCTGTTTTGTATTTATACTGTCGCGATTACTCGAAGGGAGAATGGAACTGTCAAATAATAAAATATGTCACTTAAAAATAGTAAGGTTCTTACTTTCTCGTATAACAATACGCCTTAAACTAAATTAAAGTCTTTAAAGTTCAACAAAGCGCTGAAAGCTTTTCCACGGAGAATTAAAATAATACAGCTGCGTAAATCTTTTGACTCGCGGTAATTTCTAATTAAAGTACATCAATGATGGACACTGAGGTGAAAAAAATTTATAAAGAAACGCGCGGGCGACAAGATCTTTTTTATACCCATCGTATCTTGGACGTTTTTCGTGCGAGTTTTCACTACTACACAGAACGAAAGAAAAAAAGCCTTTAATTCCCCCCCTTGTATTTTGAGAGTGAGAAAAAAGCCCGCATAATTAATATTAAACTCTTATTTATAAAACGTTATCCTCTTGATGGATGGATGATCCTCGGTGAATTTTATACGTGACTGAAATACATTTGCAAGTATAAAATAAAATTTTGCGCCGTTGCTAACTTCGACGTTGGAATTTTTTTCTTTTTTTTTTTTTTACACAGAAAATAATTTAATCTGATACTATTCAATACAATATTTTGTCAATTCTAGTAGCGTGTAAACTGTAGTTGAAACTTAATCATGTATTATTGGAAAAATTATAAATTCTCAAGTGAATTATTTATTAAAATTAAGTAAATTAATTCAGTTGTAAAACGTGCTCAAAATTAAAAACTAATAGAAAATGTACTTCGCGATTCAAAAGGCAGTTCGACAATGGTACTAAAACACACATTTGCTATTCACGTCTTCAACAATGGAGCTCACTAAGCGAGTTCGCGCAGTTTCTCGTACATTACCGAGCGCTAAATTCTTATGCACTCGCTTCGAAGCTTTCGAATTCGGTTCGAATTAGAAGCAGAAAAATAACGCGCCGCACACCTATACGTACGTTCCTCGGAAATCGATGTTTCAAAAATTACTCATTCAGCTTGTGCAGCCGCGGCAAAGTACAAAAAACTTTTTTGCTTTATCGCCTCTCCGCAAGTTCATATACACCGACTCGGCTTTAAGCTCGGATATAGGTCGACTTACGCAGCTGCATCGGAGGGTGAAAGTGAAAAAGGGAGACACGTTTATTTTTATTGCTAAAGGTCAAGCTTTTCACGCTCGTGCCGCAATTTTCGTCGTTCCGCCGAGAGATGAGAATAAAGAATACAGCCGAACTTTTTTCCCGAGCTTCAATACCGCACTCGGCCACGAGGGAGGAACGCATTTTCAGAGAGTTACGGAGTTCTTAGCGATTGATAAAGCATAGTTTAATCATATAAATTATGAACTTTACAACTGGAAGTTTCTTTCAAAAATATAAATGAGTGCTGCAGGATAATAGCAGAATAGTATTGTCTGTTATGTATGTTAAGTCGATAACCATTTTGAACAAAGATATACTTTTCAGTTTATTAGATTATGGGATTCTATTTGTTAAGTCAAAAATATTAATGATTTTCTATATAATTTTTTGCAAAATAAAATAAATAAAACTGTGAAAATGGTTTGAATACCTTAAATTAGCTTGTTTGCTTGAAAAAGATTTGAATCAGTTTCAGGTCACGAACATAAATAATTACGCGCATGAATAAAAAATTAAGATGATATCTATGCAATTTCTTTAGAATCGCGTATAAAATAAAATGCACCAATTTTATAAATGAAATTATAACAGCTTATATTAATTAAAAACTAAACTCAAAACAACATGTCAACAGAATCCGCATTAATCTTCATTTCTTGTCCAAAACATGCTAATCTTAATTTTAAAAAATCTTTAATAGCAAACGGCAAACAGTTTTATTATGCCTAATTAAATAAACAGTCTATTTCCTAACAAACAGTGCAAATTAAAACATACAACCTTTTTCGTTAAACAAAGTTGAAATTACGGAAAGTAAAGTTTCTGGCGAAATAAATCTACTTTCCTTTTACATCATTTTCAAGAATGTTGTTTTCTTATACCTACTGAAATTATATTTATTGCTTAATAGTTTCTACGTAAAGGAAACGATGACTATTCTAATACTCGGAACTTACAAGTAATCCTTTTCTAGCATAAAGCAGTAACTTCGAGCAACTTTCATCGACTAAACTTTTTGATATTTTTCGTTTATGGTTAACAGAAATTTCATTTTTAATAGTATCTTCTTTTATCGAAAGTAAATTTTATTCAAAACAGAAAGCTCAACGGTTCTAATAGTGTTAATTAGAGACTTTGTTTAAATTGCACTGGAAACAGTTCAACAGGTCCAGAGATGGAAATTAGGATAAACGATGATACTCAAGATATTGTTCAAGAGGCATACCGCACGTCTACGAGCGAAGATACGAAAATCTTGCGCGCAGCTTGGACTGCTGCCATCCGTAAGTATTGCATTGCTTTTAACTATTGCCATGTAAAAACTAAGGTCGCGTATACATTTTTCGCCAATGTTTTTTCTTCCCGCAGTCGTTAAACCGAAGAGTTACGAAAAATGTCAATTCAAGTTGCTGTTAGTCCGAGTGCAGGTGTCTTATTATAAAAAGAGAGCACGACTTCAATTACGGTTAATTACTGTTTTGTAAACAATGTCACATGCACCTAAGTCTTTTAATCATCCAGAGCTCATGAACGGCCTGGTTAGAAAGTTTTGTGAATGTACCTCGCAATAACATTGAGGCGAGACAACTTATAGTTTTCACGAGCTTCAATCGTGCAAGATTACACCCTCGCCCTTGCTGGCGATCTAACGTTTTTAAAGATTCACGAGTCGACGACTGCGCCTCTTTCATAATGCACGCCGCCATAATCGACGTGGAATTGAAATGTGCTCTCCTTTTACGTGTACCCGTTCTGCGCAAACAAACCGCTTTCTTTCTTAGAAAAATCGACCTCTGCATTTTGAATTTCTACGTTATTATTATTTCAATATCAATCTGAACATCAACTGAATCGGTTTCCTATCGGCTATCGTTGCTTTGATTAAAAATTTAGAGAAGAGCAAATGCAGTGCTTGTAGATTAATTGTAATTACTGCACTGCGCCTTCAATAAAAAGCTCTCAAATTGAGCAAGCGTTTTTGAATAATTACGAAATTCAATGAAATTCGAAATCATTCGCGGATTTAATTTAAATCAACGACATAACACTAAGCGAATGATATTTTATAAAATGTATGCATTCATGCATATTCAGAATTCCGACATTGTCATTCATTATTCAGTCGAATCAAAATTCAAACTTGAAATGCTCAACATTGATGTAATAATGTAACCTTTGATTGCGCTAAAAAAAAAACAAAGGATCCAGATAAGAAAGCGGTTTTCGACATTTCTAAATCTTACATTTAGAAAGGGTATTATGAATGAATTTTTCTCGTGTAATAGGCTTCCTTGCTTAATTCTCTAGGATTTTTAAACTGCTTGCAATAGCAGAGCAGAACGATTGACCGAATAAAGCTTGGCGGTCTTTTTCCAGTGAAGCTCACTACTAGGTTATTTAAGCGGCGCCGCCTGAAAGCTCCTTGAAATGCATATAAATGGCATGCTTAACATTGGCCGCGAGCGTAAATAAGCAAGTTCTCCCAGTACACGAGGCGGCAGGGAAGAGGAAAGTACCTGTCTGTAGGTGTCCTCGATGGTCGGGACGTAGGACTCCCGGAAGGTGCCCCTCACGAAGCGAAGGACGAGCGAGCTCTTGCCGACGCCGCCGGCCCCGAAGACGACGACCCGATAGTCATTGCTCTGTTCCGGCATCCTGACATCTGCCGTGGCGCCGCCGTTGTAGGGCCCCCTGGCGAGGCCCACCCCCTTTTCAGTAGCTAAAATCTTGGCCCGCAGCCTCTTGTCGCCGGAAAAAAGCACGTAGAGCTAGAGAAAAAGAGAGACTTGGGCGTTCGGGCCTCGGCGAGCGCTTACCTGTTCCACTTGACTATCGAGCGAGGAGCATCCACGTGGCTAGGCGCGAGCCAGCCCTCGAGCCAGTTGGCCAGCCAGTGGCAGCAGCAGCAGCAGCAGCAGCAGTGTCAGCAGTAGATGGGGTAAAACAAACAAATGCCCGAGCGCGAAGCGGCGCCGATATCGATCGGGGCTCCCAGCCTGGCCTGAGCCGCTCTGCTTCTCTCACCGGCAGCCGCCGAGCACCGAGTTCTCGCCGAAGCTGCTGCTTATCATCCTCCGGCTCCTGGCTCTTTCTGCAGCTGCGCGCACAGCCCTGCGAGGAACCTGTCCGTCGAGCGCTCTGCAGTCCTGCGCTGCGTGCGGAACAACTGATGCTGCACCGCTCTCCTCCCTCGGAGCTTGCGCGCGGGGCCGCGTGGTGGGGCGAGCCGACAAACTTCCTCCTCTGATTTCTGGCCTGCGTGGGTGTACGCACTCGGCTGTGTGCGTGCGCAGGACGGCCGGCCGGAAAAATCAATAGGGAGCCTGCTCCTGCCTGCCTGTCTGTCTGCCTGCCTGCCTGCCTGCCTGCCTGCCTGCCTGCCTGCCTGCCTGCCTGCCTGCCTGCCTCCCTGCCTGCCTCCCTGCCTGCCTCCCTGCCTGTCTCCCTACCTGCTTGTCTGCCGTGGCTTATCCAATTATGGCCGCTAACACTTAATTCCTTCCTTTAACGCCTGTCCATTTTTCGCGCTTCCTTCGAGTTCGAATCCAACGTACAAATGATGAATTATATTATGAAATACTTTAATTTCTAATTTCTAGTTAGAAATTGAATACGATAAATCCATTAGAATAGTTTTTATATTATACTTTTATTCTATTATTTTGGCATCGTTTCAGTAGTTCAAACTCGCTACGGCATTACAGCTATAAGATGATCTCTCTCATTCATGAATTCATAATATGGCAAGTCAAAAAGAATTGGAACACTTGTCGTCAAAGCTACTGGCATAATTTAAAATCCCTCTTTGATGTGCATTCTATACATTCTACAGTGCAACAAGTTCTTTTGAGATTTGTGATTGGACATTTCGGTCGACATCGTCCTTGTTAATCTTATCTTACAACCATTCTAATTGCTCTAATAGCTCTTATATTTATTAAAAGATGTAAAAATTGTTAAAATTAAAGGCTTGCAAAGATTTTATTTTATTTCAAGTTATTTTGCTGGATCCTTCTAGTAAAAGTGGGTATTTTATAACAACACATTTTTTTAACATATATATCACTTTGAATCTAATGTTCACGATAATAAATGGTTTCTGTGTTCACGCTCTACTATTGGAAACGCTTTCAATGTTAAAGAATTATTGCAACAGATTGTTATAAACCAATGGAAAATTGAAATATTAAATATTCAAATGAATTTATTTTTTACTATAAAAAAACGTTTTTAATTTCTTTAATAATTGCTTTTTTATAATAAACTTAATTTTAACTACATTTGAATTACAAATAAAACTATAAAACCAAAATAGCGTTCGAAATAGTATATTATGCAACAAGTGCATCAAATTTTACGTGATTTTGATTTACTTATGTACATCGATTATGCGTACTCGAAATTTAAATTTAATGTTTCATTAAAATAAAGTTTCTTTTTGAAATAAAATTTTCGGAAAATTTATGAAAATGTATATTTTACAACAATGCTAAAAAACTTTGTTTTTAATATCTAAATATATATGAAATTATAATAAATACTTGTTATTTTGTTATTAAAAATGTTCAATTTTCTGTCTATTTGTGCCATTCTTATTAAATGTCTCGCTTTCGAATACTTGACTTAAACAATTTTATCAGAATGTACCCTTCGGCAATAGTAATTCCACATTTTCAGAAAATGACGATAATATCTACGCTTGAGATTCCAATTATATATGGTTTATTATATGTGGCAACCGAATATTTGTATAAAATAATTTCCAGGAAATATGGCAATAGTTTGAATTTTTAAATCCCTTAACTCAACATCACCGATTGTTTTTAATAGTTTTGTAAGAATATAATTTTTAAAATTTTTTAAATTATTCTTAAAAATAAAACAGAATAAATCTCTGAAAGAATACTATAAATATTAAAAATCAAATAATTTTTTATTTTAAACAGTCTAAAAAAATTATAAAATCTTACATCTATTTTACTTAATTTTAATTTACAAAAATATATATTATTTTTTTACATGAAACTTGTCTATGTTGTATTATATTGATTTTTTATGATATTGTCACTTCCTTCGTTCTCTATTTGATCATACATCCACTTCCGATTATTTCTAAAAGTAAAATGAATACAGTGTAATTAAGTATTTAGTCAAAATAACTAAAATTATATAAACAGATTTAAATATTTTACCTGCATTCATGACCACATTTTGGAGAAAAACATTTTGGGCATGGAAAATGACAACCCATACAAAATTTGTTTAAGCAATCACAAAGATCTTCTCCCGTAGCAATGTAGATACCCCTTTCATCATATAAAACTGTTTTCTTATTTCCATGATGCAAGCGCCGGTTTAGTTTACGTTTTTCCCTTTCGCTTTGCTCAGGATCAAAATTATGCAAAAACTTTTTGGCAACATTATCAACTCCCCTTTGTTTGGAACCTCTAGTTCTCTAAAATTGGTCAATAAGAAAGTTTAATTATCAGTATTCAATTCAATTATTCATTCAAAAAAACTTATTAAAAGTAATTTTTACATTTTTAAAATTAAAAACAAATATGGAAATGTTGCTTAAAAAATTATTTCAAGTTCTCAAAACAAAAATGTAACTCATATAAACATTTATATGATATGAATGAATACCTTAGATGGTCCTGAATTAGAAAAGTCCTCCATTATATAGAAAAAAATTTTTTCACTAAGTTATTGAATATAAATTTAATCTCTTTATTGTTTACAAAAAAAACCACAAGATTGATTGATTCGGCCCGTTTGACGCTTTCCTATATACGATTCAAAAACTTAACCTGAAATATTCACACTTTTTTTTTCTTCCTTAAAAATGAAAAGTAGATAGATAACAAGATTAGCCGTTTCTAACGATACCCTCAACCATTACACAGTTATATTACTTATTTTTCTTATTTCGAACTCTTTACTTATTTCACTTATTTCGAAAAAACGTAAAACTTTGATTCTGATCTAAAATTTGGCTCCTCTTATATTCTGAAAAATCCTTGATCAGGTCAGTTGTCACTTCCCAGCGAAATCATATTAACTTGTTGCCAAACAAGACACAACCTTGCCTACCTTACCTAGCCTACAATTTCTCCAGTGTTGTTTCATTTTCATCTTCCTCTTTCCCATGTCACATGGGCTGATGCCGCTGATGGGCCATGTGTTTGCTTTCACAAACATAACCTTGCAAACATTTTAAAAATGTGATTATTTGCTTCAGATTGAATAATATCATTTATATATTAATCAATTTAAAAAGTTTTAAATACTTTTGTGCGTAGAAGAGAGTTAAAATTTAATATAAAATTTATTTAAAATGGGGAAAAAGAAAGGATTTAACTCGAAAGCTCGAAATGTTGTAAACATTGAAATCGATAATTCATCAACAAAAAAGGTATTTTTTATTATTTATTAAGACTTAAACAATTATTTTTATCATAAATAATTCTAATTATATAAACACACATTTTTCTAGATTGCTGTTGATATTAGTCATCATAAAGATGAATTTGATGACTGCAATGCATTGGTTTTACCAAATGCAAAACGAAAAACTAAAAATAAAGATAAACCAACTACAGTTAAACGTTTACTTTCAAAGAAAAAAAGGAAAGAATTAGAAAAAATTATTGACAAAAAGAAAAAGAAAAAAGAAGTAAGTTACATATTATTGCTTTATTACTACATTTTTTTTATTTTTTCTTATTGAGATCAATTTTATAATTTTCAGAGAGCAGTTTTAGTCGAAGAATTAGCAAAAACAAATGTTCCTGAGGAAGAATTAAAACAGTATGTATCATTAACAGCCATACAAACTAAAGGATTAAAAAGGCACTGGCAAGAAACAGAATTTGAAACACTTCTGCAAACTGAAGTATTAAACAAGGTTGATGAAGAAGCTAAAGAACCAATAGTCAATTCATTGAAAGGAGCAAAAAGAAAACGATTAGCTCTATTAAGTAAAATAAAAGAACATGGTTATAAAAAAGATCCAAATACACTTGGATTGACTGTAAGCAATCATCTTAATTTTATTACATTCAAGTGTAAATATATCATTTTTACTTTAATATTATTTACAGGATTCTAGTGAAGATGAAGATGAAGATGAAGTTAAAGATGAACCTATTATTGAAGAAGAAAATAAGGATGAAAAAGTAAATGAAGAAGTAAATACAAAAAAAGAAAAAAATAAACTACATTTAGATAAAAATGAAGAAAAATCTGATAAAGTAAATGAAAAGAAAGAATTAAAAACTTTAGAATCAAAAGATATACCCAAAAAAGTAATTGAGAAAAAACCAGTAGTTTTTGTGAGCTTAGACAGAAAACCAGAAGTTCAAGAAGCTAGATTAAAACTTCCAATTTTAGCTGAAGAACAATTAGTGGTTGAAGCTATAAATGATAATCCTGTAGTTATAATTACTGGAGAAACTGGAAGTGGTAAGAAAATGATTTTATAAAAATTTTAAATCTGATCATTTTTTTTTTTAACATTTTTATTTAAACTTCATGCACATTATACTAAAACATATCTTTCTGTTAAAAGGAAAAACAACACAAGTTCCTCAGTTCCTTTATGAAGCAGGATATGCACAACATAAAATTATTGGTATTACTGAACCTCGGAGAGTGGCTGCTATTTCTATGAGTAAAAGAGTTGCTGAAGAAATGAATTTAACTGATAAAGAAGTTTCCTATCTTATTCGATTTGAAGGAAACGTAAATCCTGACACAAAGATAAAATTTATGACAGATGGTGTTCTATTAAAAGAAGTACAAAATGTGAGTTTCAAAATTACAAATTGAAATTGAACATATCTATTAAACATATTTTTTAATTATTTTTTCATTTTTATCTTTAGGATTTCCTTTTGAATAAATATTCAGTTATAATTTTAGATGAAGCTCATGAACGCAGTGTATATACTGATATTTTAATAGGCCTTTTGACCCGTATTGTTGCACTTAGAACAAAAAGAAAAGAACCCCTTAAATTAATTATAATGTCAGCTACTTTAAGAGTTGAAGATTTTATAAATAATCCGAAATTATTTAAAGTTAAACCTCCAGTTATAAATGTTGAGTCTAGGCAATTTCCTGTGACAATACACTGGAACAGGAGAACTCATGAGGATTATGTCAAAGAAGCTATAAAGAAAGCAGCCAAAATACATGCACAACTTCCTGACGGTGGAATTTTAATATTTTTAACAGGTAAAATAAATTATTTCTTGGAAAACAAAAGAGAAAGTAATATATTGACTAATATTTTTTTAAATAGGTCAACGAGAAGTGAATACTGTAGTCAGACGATTGCGTAAAGCGTTTCCATTTAGAAATAAAAAGTGGAAAAAAGATTCTAAGAAGAAACCCGAAGATAAGGAAAAAATTAACGAAGATCAAATAAAAGATGAAGACAATAGCGATCAAAACTCGGAAGATGAATTTTTTTCAAAAGGTTCTAAAAATAAAAAGAAAAAAATATCCCAACCACCTAAATTACTTCAAGTAGATTTAGACGTGTAAGATATTTTAAATAATTTAAAAATTAATTTATAATTTTTTGAGAAATTATATGTAAAATATAATAAATTTCAGCTATTCAGCTGTACCACCGGACGACGGTCAAGATGATTTAATTGACCTCGAAAATACAAGAGACGAGGACGAGAATGAACTTGATGACGAAGATGAAGAGGTTGTTGACTTAAGTGGTGCATCGAATTTTCAACCCCTTTGGGTGCTTCCTCTTTATTCTTTGCTACCTAGTCAAGAGCAGGCTAAGGTAAGCATTTAATCCATTTTCTTTGATTTCTAAAAATATAATTTCATCAATATTAATTAATAAAAAAAATTAATTTATTTGTAATAAAGTTAACGTTAATGAGTAAATAATTTAAGAAATTTTTTAATTAAAAAATGATTAAAGTACTTTAAAAAGAAAAAATTTATAATTTGTTTTAGGTGTTTGAGCCTCCACCTGAGGGTTGTCGTTTGTGCGTTGTCGCAACTAATGTGGCTGAAACATCTTTAACCATTCCAAATGTAAAATATGTCGTAGATAGCGGTAAATGTAAAACTAGGATGTATGATAAAATTACTGGTGTTACAACATTTGCAATTACTTACACTAGTCAAGCTGCTGCAAATCAAAGAGCTGGTAGAGCTGGTAGAATGGGACCTGGTCACTGTTACAGGTATGCATATAAACACAAGTTTTTAGTTTTAAATAAAATCCAATGCTTTATGTTTTTTTATGATTTTAGGCTTTATTCGTCGGCAGTTTTTAATGATCAATTTGAAAAGTTCAGTGAACCAGAAATTCGCAGGAAACCAGTCGATGATCTTCTTTTACAGATGAAAGTAATGAATATTGATAAAGTTGTTAACTTCCCGTTCCCTACACCACCAGGACATGAACAACTTAAAATGGCAGAAAAAAGACTCTGTTTACTCGGTGCCCTTGAACAACCAAGCAATCTACAAAAGAAAGGTAAAATTAAAATTTTTCGCTTTATGTATTAAAAAAATAATTTCCTTTAAGTAATTAAATATTTTTTAGATCAATATTGCGCAAAAGTGACTGAATTAGGAAAAAGCATTTCTGCTTTCCCAGTTCTACCTCGATATGGAAAAATGTTGGCGCTTTCACAGCAACACAATCTTATTGCGTATACTGTATGCATGGTAGCAGCTTTATCTGTGCAAGAGTTGCTGATTGAAGCTTTTGGGACAGATGAAAACGTAAAAAATAAGTGGGGACAGATTCGACGATTCTGGGCTGGCACTGGAAATAGTTTTCTTCTTGGTATGTTTAAAAATTACTTTATCTAAAACACATTGTTTTTTCAGAAACATTTTTATGAAAATAACGCTAATTATATTATTTGTCTAGGCGATCCAATGGTTTTAATTCGAGCAGTTGGAGCTGCTGAATATGCATCTTCCAAAGGTAACTTAACAAAGTTTTGCGACGAACACGGTTTGCGAGAGAAAGCCATGGTCGAAATAAGAAAATTAAGGCAACAATTGACTAACGAAATACTGTTAGGAGGTTCCGATGCAGATCTTAAAGTTGACCCAAAGTAAATATTTTTATTTAAAAAGGTTCTAGGACTTTTTGTCGAAAACCTTTTTGTCGAATGGACATTCGATAGAAAAATTTTATATATATATATATTAAGTAAAAAAAAAAAAAATAATAATAACAAAAATTTTTTTCGACAAAACATCCTAGAACCATTTAAAAATATATTTAAAAAATTCATGCTAAAAAAAATGTATGAAATTGAAATCATTTATTTTCGTTTTAGAATGCCACCTCCTACAGATACAGAAGCAAAATTATTACAACAAATCATTTTAGCTGGTATGGTCGATCATATCGCTCATAAACTTTCTCCGGAAGAAATCAAAGAGTATGGCGAACAAAATGATGGAAGTAAAATAAAATGGAAATATGCATACAAGTAAATTAATCTAATATCCTTTAATTTTTCAATCAAAATTTTGTATGAAAATTTGTATAAAATTTTAAATTTAATTTTTTTAGAACTTTGGAAATGGAAGATCCAGTATTTATGCATTCATCGTGCGTATTACGTAAAGCAGCTCCTGAATGGGTAGTATATCAAGAAATTTATGAAACCAACAAAACTTACATGCGTGGTATTACTGTAATAGAACCAGAATGGTTACCTAAATTTGCACCTGCATTATGTTCTTTAGGAGAACCTATGATCGAGCCACCACCACGGTAAATACTTTATTTTAAAAGGATATTTCAACTTTTTTAAAAATTAAATCATTCATTAATATTTTATGTGACAATTATTTTAATAAATAAATAGATATGACCCGGAAACAGGAAAAGTACTATGTAATAGGACAGGAACCTTTGGCCCTGCTGCGTGGGAATTGCCAATAATTGAATTAGAATTTCCAAAAGACATAGAAGGAATCAAATGGTTTGCACGTTTTCTTTTGGACGGTGCAGTTTTTCCGAAATTAAAAAAATTTGTACCATTTTTGTTATCGACACCAAGCAGTCTCAGTAAATCGTGGGCAAAGTGAGTGATAATTTGAAATTAATAATATCTAGATTTCATTAAGATTATTTTGTTAAATTAAATTATAATGTTGCAGATTGTTACCACGTGTTGAAATAATGACTAAAACATTGTTGTCTAAGGGAGTAATGTCAAAAGATAAACTGATAGAAGTGTGGTCTGAAGACTCTAAATGTAAATTTTATACTTTATACTTTTTAAACTATAAACTTGCAATACATTCAACATTAAATATTTTTATTTTACAGTTTTACTGTCAGCTTATCAAAAATGGTTACCTGAATCAGCTCACGCAGAAGTAATGTTGATGTGGCCTCCATTGTAAATAATTGAACTAGGACATTTTTTTGTAAATATTTTATAGGATATAAAAAATTTTAACGAAATATACTTAGTTTTAATAATTTTTATTTCATGAAAAGCTTCATAAAAAAATTGAAACAAATTCGCATAATAGCATACATAAAGATCATAAATCATTTAAATACTAGACTATTCACTGAAATAAATACTAGATAAATGACTAAGCGCATTGTTTTAGTCTTACAATAACTTTAACTGTAAGTCTGAATTTACTGCTGCGCGAATACAAAAGGCAGTGCTAAACAATTGTGCCAAGAATAAAATGTAAGCAGTCTTGAAAAAAGTACCATTAATTTTTAAAATAAATGTACTCTTTAATAGATTATTGAGCAAATTACTATAGTAGGTTTATTTTATGCAAATTTACTATAATATTTCTATCCTGAATTCCTCTGCCAATTTTTCTATTTTGATAATAAAAATAAGTTTCCATCGATTTTATATTACAGAGGAAGCATACTTTATAAATAAAATTTTTGGCAATGCTTGAAAATGGATTTTTAAATTCTAATTAACGTTTTGGAATTATTGAAAATAGTAATCATTGAATTATTATATTTTATTAATACTTAATGTTGCTTTTCGATAGAAACTAAAATTAAAATCAGATATTTAAATGACTTGACACCTACATTGATACCAACAAAAATATTGTTTTTGTTGACTCAACAACAACAATGATTTCAGTTATACTACATTTTCATTACTTTAGTATAATCCTTTTTTAATCATTTTTAACTGGTTTTTTCTCTTTTTTTTTGATTGGATTTTTTAAACAATGATCATAAATACCCTTTAGATCAAATGCATCTTTTATATTATCCTAAAAAAATATTATCATTGCGTAAAAAAACTCTAAATTTATGATTTAATAGAATAATTCTGTTTTCAATACTTACCATTGAAAAGAGGAATTTAACTAATTTTCCATTACGATCAGCATATGGTCTTCTTTCTACTTCTTTACCTTCTTTGAAAAGTATTAAAGTTGGCAGTTGTTGGCTTTTGCTTGAGTCATTGATATGATACTTCAGAGCAGCATCTGGATATCTTCCAATGTCTACTTTGCCAAACTTGAAGTTTTCTAAAGCATATCTGCAAATAAATTTTTATGAATTGTAATTAAAAATTTGATGACCCAAATTTATAAAATATTTTTAATAACTTGTAGCTTACTTGGCTGATAATTCAGAAAAAATTGGTGCAAAATTTACACAAGCAGGATTCCATGCTGTGTAAAATGCAATCAACCAACAAATTTTAGTATTATGCTGCAATTCTTCTTGTAAGCTAGCTTCTCCTCGTAAATAAATCACATTCTCTGGACCCTGGTAAGTAGGTTCTGGGAGTACTAAACCACACACTGCAACAATTTAAAAATATTTGTATAACAAAACTAATTTATTTAATTTTTATGAAACTTAAAATGCTGCACATATTTAATTAAGATCTCAGTAAAAATAAACGAATTTAATATTTTTATATTTACTTACAAAGAAAAATAATTCCATATAAAATCCCTAAATGTATATCAGCATAGAACCAAAGAATTAAGTTTGCTACTTTTGTATACACAAAACTTGATGATAGATAACTGATCATATTTACACTTCCAGCTTTTCTTGTCCTTAACATAATGACAATCATTAAGAAAAATAAAATTTCAGCTTCCCTCTGAAAATTGTAATTTAACAAATTACAAGAATATAATTAAATTTCATGAAATAAAAATTTGATATCTTACATCATTTAGTTCACAATCAGTCTGAGAAAATAAAAAGTGGCAAACATATGGTAATCTCTTGGAAATAATGTATGATACACTAAGAAAGATGTTAATTAAATAGTAAGGTCTCATCAACTGCCGAAGATCTCTTTTCACCCACTGAAAATTCTTTAAACCTAGCATCTTGAGTTGATTAGATTTCTCCAAAAAATATTTTAGAAGAAATAAACTATCAAGACTTTTTTTCTTTTTCAGAAAATAATGATAAATGAAGCCTCATGCGAACAGTGATTTTGCTTCTTGTTTTTATTTATATTAACTTGCAACTTTTAGAGAATATATCTCATCATGATTTGTATTCTAAGATTTTAAACTGCATCTAAAATAACAAAAAAGAAGGTTAATGAATTTTTTCATTTATACTTAATAAATTTTTTTATTTAATTGAATGGTCAAATGAATTAATCAACTTGCAGTTTTTAATTACGTCAGCACCAATTCGAAGAACTGATAGGCAACTATTAAAATATCAAATAGCACTAAATTAATTCATATTCTCTGCCTAATTAAAAATTGCAATTTACACCACACCCACACACATTTATTTTCTTTTTGTTGTTGATTTCATTTGCTATTTGCAGTCAATCATCGGTCATCTACGTACTTACTTTTTATCAAGTGAACTTAGTTGATATTCTTTCGCTACTCGCAGTCGCTACACCGCAGGGCAGGGTTGTTGGACAAAATGCTCGATGACCAGGGTTGGGTTGCGATTGTGCAAATTGCTCCAAGCTGCAAACTTCAGAGTGAACATAACATAGGAAGTATATCTA
>JAWWML010016863.1:0-21706 GCA_035047165.1 Ormyrus rosae
TTGTAAGGGACCACTAGGCCGACCGAAATCTTCCGCCGCGCACGCGCGTAATTAGATAAGGGAAGGGGACGATATTGACTTCGCGAATATTGAACGCAATCGATCGGGATGTAGAGGAAACGCGTCGCGCTCGAAGGCTCAGACGCTTGCGAGAAAGCCGAGGCGAATCACGGCTTAATAATTGTCATCCTGTATTATTTCTCGGCCGTTAGAAAACCCAGTTGGGGTAAGTAAAGTTAAAAACAAAACTATTTTATCCGGTAAAAAGAAAAAGGATAGTCTCTAAATTTTCCCGTCGGCTACTAGTGTTTAATCGATCCGGGCGAGGCAACCCGGTGCGCAGTGACCAGGAGGAATCAGCCCAACGTCGCCGACATCCCCTCACCGGAGTTGGACCGCATTCACCTTGCGTCATCCCAGTTGCCCTCAGCGGAACCGACGACTATTTTTGTGAGTGCGAGCGAGAGCGTTTCGACAAGGCGCGCGAGACGAGTAACGCGATTTATATTGTGATATTTAATAAATGTTGACCTAGCAACCACGAATCTGAAATACCCTCTTTTTTTCTTGCTCAAACCCTGTTGAGTCCTTTCATGATGAATAATAGATATTCGTCTATGCATTGTAAAATTCATACACTTATTTACAGTGCTGTAGGAGCCCGTTGGATGGAACTGTCCATTGGATTGTTGTACAAGTGTATCCATCCCGAATCTGCAGAACATAGCTTGTTCATTGACGCTGGCATTAGAGTGTGGATCCAATACTTCCAAAGGAATGATCGCTAGCCTGTCTGGACGTTGATGTACGTCTAAATCAGCGCTTAACTAGAAACACAACACATTCTTAAAATATTTCAAAATAATTCTCAATTCTACTGTGACTTACTTCTGCAACAGCTATATCTCCTTCTGGAATGAGTAAACGTGGGCGATAGTTTGAATAGTTTGATCGCTATAATTTTCATTGTGTGAGGATAGTAGATCTCTTTAATAACGCCATTTAATATAATCATAAAACAATGAGCGACGGTCAGAATGTATCTCTTACTTATGATGCTACCGCCGCAAGCACGTTCGTGCTCATTTCCTCAACCTTTTTTGTACTAAATAAATACGTGAAACTTAAAGCGGTGATGATCGTCAGGTATGCCATTGATTATGGGAGATGCCATATTTTGCGCTATAAACGGTAGATGAAGAATATTTAAGGACTTTAAAAATAGATAAAATTTTGAATGATATTGTAATCTGCGTATTTAAACAAAGCTAAAAACACAAAGAATGTATCCTATATTGTTAAGTAATTTGAATTTACTCACCGTAAGAAAACAAATTCATAAAAATTAAGGATAACAAGTAGAATAAATTGTACTTCATTTTTATAATCTAGTTTCAGAGCGATGAGTTGCGATATATATGTGTGTGTGTAAGTTTATTCTGATAAAATAATTTTTATTAAAATATTTCTCTTTTAAAAAATGATCAATATTGCAATTAGTGTTGATTTTGTCTACTTCAAACTATCACCCATCTTATTTCACCATTTCAATTTTTGATTTTTGTGATGAAGAGTAAAACTAGTTTACAACAGTTTAAAAACGTATTACAGTTTAAAAAACCACTGCCAATTCATTGGCACTTAGCATATTAGTAACTAATTTATCGTTCCAATATTATTCCAGAAATTCATTAAAAATAATCGATTTCTACAACGTAATTTCATACTATTCTATATTTAATTAATTATTTATTTTTGTATTATTTTATTTTTATACAACGTGATTCCGAAACGTAGGTAACAAAATATGTATATAACTGGAATCGTCGCAAAAAACGGAAACGATCCCCGTTAATGTTTTTGTAATATCTTAACTAGGTACAGCAGAAATCAAGTTTGAAGTTGATCAATCGGCGCGTCAACTTTCCGCTGGCTCGCACGTGCTTGTGAGGCGCGTGAAGTGGCGTAGCGTACGGACCACCTGTTGCGAATATCGTTCGCTCTCCACATCGGGACAGGTAACCTAAAGATCCTGAGTTTTGTTCTGACGCGCTCGGAGAATTTCTTAACAGTTCTCAAAGATAAAGAGGGGAAAGGAAGTGATTCTATTTCAGCCGCTCGCACCAGGTCTAGTACCAGGATGACGATGATGATCCAGGTGGTGTGCTCCAGAGTTTTCGGGGTCTAGGTACCTATCTAGCTTGAGGCGGTTATCTCCAAATGTCAGGATACCGACGATGATATCCAGCTGGTGCACTACATAGTTTTCGGGGTCAAGGTGTCGATTAATCTTGGGGAGATTGTCTGAATTGGGTTGGTGTTGCTCGGCTTCCCCTCGGCCGACAATTTCATGTGATCTGAGATATTTTTTATTTTACTAGTCGAAAAGTGGCAACTTCATTTCGCGCATCAGTCGGGACGTATTTTTTCTCTTTTAATACTTTCCGGAAGGCTCGATGCTTGCTATAAATCAAAACTTCCTTTCCGAAGCTCGAAATTGGCAACGCAAGCCGGTATCTTATTCAGAAAGCCCTCAGCCTGGTCATGGTCACTCTTTCCTTCTTACAAATTTCAATCGAGAAATAATGCCAAATCGATCGAAAAAACCAAAAGTAATTATTTTATTATTTTTTTAATAATAATATTCAACCTTAATATTCAATCTTTCTTATTTATCGTCTTGATAAAGAACTTTTTTCTGTATAATAAGCAGAACGAAGTACATACTTTTATATTTATTGACGTTCTGCAAATCTGATTCATATTGACGTATCATGAAGTATGCTGCTTCTTCACCGTCAAGAGCAACCTTCATTGTTTTGCAAAAATAGGTTATAACTAATAACCATTAAAAAATGTAATTGCCATTCACCACTTCGATTTAGAAGATCATCTTTTCCGACAATGGCGTACACTTTCCGAGAATACACGGATATGATTATGTGTTTAGGTAAGTTTTTTATTTTATTTAAAATTAAGTTGTAAGGCTTATTTTATAATAAGGTATAATTGATTAAAATTCGTTATGTGTTTTAAGGTTAATGCAATCTCGGAATTGTTTGAAAATAATGTTTAACATATTGTTGTGAAAAGAGAAAAAAACAATAAATTATATATTTTGTTTTGTTTTGTTTTGTCTTTGTAACTGGAAAATTATTTTTTTTCCGGCTTATGGCCTAGTAATAAAACTTTCCGTTCGGCTCATGAATTTTCTCTCTCGCTTTACAAAATGCTATTTTGCGCTACTTATTCTAAATTTATCTTATCTAAAGGGCAGGTTTATTGAATGCCTTCATTTTATAAGTTCTTTTTTTTCTTTTTTATCTATGATTATTATTAATACTAAAAATACAAAATATCGGTTTGTCTAATTTCTAGTTTTAAATTTACGCTTCGCGTCATATTAATGGAGGCAAAATATGAAAGTATAAAAAAATACAAAGTTTAAACATATAAAATACATGGAACAAGCATCGTTTTTAAAATTATAATAAATTTCTAAAATAATAAATTTCATCAGCCTTTTCTTTCTTCTTTGCCGTCTTTATCTTTCGTTTTCTTCACTTTTTTCTCGGGCAGCCGCGTCTCTTTTTACTGGCGTTTCGTCTTCGGCGTTTTTTTAAATTTATATCGATAGCCGTTCTTCGTCTGCGGCGTTGAAATACAGCTCCGAGGCCTGTGTTTGATGCATCCGTGTTAACAATAAACAGTTTGTCCGTTGCGGTCTGTGTAGCATCAGTGTCTCAATTAATTCTAGTTTTGTAAGTGTATTAATAGTTCTTGTTCACTGACAATAAAACCTAGGCATTTGGCTTCGCTCGCACAAAATCGATATTTGCATGTTTACCGTCAATCCTGCATTTCTGATTTTTCTTAATAATTCCTCGAGTTTTTGTATATGCTGTTCGAATGATTCGGTGACTAGTACGATATCATCTAGGTATAAATATGCAAACGGCTCTAAGTTGCCTATAACTTTATCACCAGCTTCTCATAGGCCGAATGGGAGTCGCTTGTTTTGCTACGTCTTTCTTTGTGACTTCGTTAATTTTTCTGAAGTCGACGCACATTCTGTACTCTCCGTTCTACTTCTTTATCATAACAATGGAGTTATTCCACTTGCTATTGGATTCTTCAATAATATCATTTTTCTTCAATTTTCGACCTCTTCTTTTATGATATTGCTACTTTCTCTGATACTTTATAGTATCTTTGTTTGACAAGGTATTTTTATCCTTTAATAGGATACTGCGACAGCGTTCCACGCAGAGCTGCCGAAGAATACCGTCAACGCTTTCCTAATCGGCGACACCCGGATTCCAGGACGATTGCTCGAGCTGAGCAACGTCTGGCGGAAAGGGGTAGTCTTGCGATTATGAATCCGGATGGCGGTAGGCAGCGGCAGGCGAGGGTTGACCTTCGGGAAGACGTCCTTGATTGCATTGAAGAAGATCCGACAACGAGCATCCGTCGTACGGCTCGTGCCCTTGGCACGTCATATTCGACGGTACGACGTATTTTAAAGGATGAACAGATGGACGAATTTAAATCTAGACAGACTCAAAAACTGCGTAAGTAAATATTTCAATATATTAAAACTTTAACATCCTTTTCTTATCGTCTTTCTTTTCTTTATAGTTCTTTGATCTATCAACCCTTACGTTATCTTCTAGTATTTTTTATCAACTCCGTCTTCTTTGAGCTGGGCTACCGACCGCACTGTAAGCGACATAAATGTGCATGGCGGTTAACGAGCGCTTGAATATATCGAAGTACAAAGCACATGATCTATATGTCAGGCGCTTTTCCGGGCGGCTTTTCAAAATTTTAGCTTGAGGGAAATTTTTGGAATAATAATGCACATTATACAGGATTAAAAGTACAGGTCACATGACCCGGGTATCGGATACTTATCTTGTTCGATTTACAGCATCTTAGTTTGTACCAGATTTTGGATGAATAATCCAGCTCCTAGCATCATTACAAGACATAAAGTAGCGTGGAGATGCCTAATTAGTCAGAATTTAAAGTACAGATTACATGGCCTCATTATCTGGCACTTCTCCGGGTTGCTTTATAATATCTTAGCTTGAAGCCGATTTTGGAAGAATAATTCATATTCCAGCATTATTTATAGACATGAAACCAGGTAGGGCTGTCTGTTTAGTGAGGATTAAAAGTACAGGCAGCATGATCCGGATTTACAATATCTGAGCACGTGGAGGGTTTAGGAAGACACAATGCGCTTTCTAACATCATTTAAAGAAATAATAAGCCCTGTGGTGCTTTCTAGTTAGACAGATTTAAACGTACAGATCATATGACCCGGATAATGGATACTGATCCTGCTGGGTTTTTCAATATCTAAGATTAAGGGGGATTTTTAAAGACAGAAGAACTTTCACGGTGCAGCTTAATTAGTCAGGATTAAAAGTGCAGGTAACATGACTCGGATATCGGGCGCTTCACCGGACGGGTTCGCAATATCTTAGCTTGAGGAATTTTGTAAGAATAATCGTCTTTAAAATCATTTAAAGATATGAGAAGCCATTCTACGTAAAGACAATTTAAAGTACAGCTCACATGACCCGGATTATTTTGGTAGAATAATCTACTTTCTAACGTCATTAAAAAACACAATACAAAGACAGCCTACGTTAAAAGGATTAAAATTACAAAGCACATGACCTGGATATCGGATATATTTTTTTTTCTTTCTGCCGATCGGAGAAAGACTTTGTAACCTACAAAAAGTAACGAAAATAATAGAAAAGAAAATAACGATATAATGTATTTAAAAAACTCTTATGTTAAATATGAAAATTGCACGTTCAACGGTAATATTATAAATAATTTTTCCCTATCATGGACAGTACTTCATAGACATCTCCACGAAAAAGAGTCAGTAGTTAATCAAAACTGCGGTTACTTTTAAGTGAAAAGTATTGAGATAAATAATTTTGCGATTTTCGAAGGCTTTGAAATGTGCTACTAAGTAACATTTAGCAATAAAGGTATTATTTAAATAATTTAAGAGAGCAGTTGCGGTGTAAGATATTAATATTTATTTATTAAAGTATTTAAAATTGTGTATATATGTATATTTACTATTAGTATTATATTCGATGCCTTATAATCTATTTGACTAATTCTAAAATCGACTTAATAACTTATTTTAATAATATCTGAATAAATTTATGTCTAATATTATAATATTTACAATCTTTTAAATTTTAAGTGAAACAAAATGCTAAACTATTATTTCGCGTTAAGTATCCCGAAGAAATACACTACGGGGAAGGCTTCCTTGACGCAGTTCTTTCTCTTGCGAGGTTACCGGCCCAGGAAGCGCGACTGCGACTGCGCAACTTGGACTAGACCTGCTCTTGGCTGTCCGTCCTAGGGCAAGGGAGTCGGGAGAATGGGTAGCGAGAGCATCTGTTGGTCCCCTTTTATAGGCAAATTTACCTTTTTCTCTGATTTTAATCCGATTGTTTACAAAAGGGAAATTGGTTTTTCTTTGGTTTTTCGTCATGTTAGAAGTTTTTTATGAATGCGTGGATACTTTCATTGCGTGCACCGCGATGCGCGCTCTCGTTTGAGATGTCGTGCGTCGCAGTCGCATTTTTCTATCATATGAAAAATGAATTTCCCATCTTTCTTAAAATATTATTTTTGCGTCGCGACATGTAAATTATGTAAATACCGCGCGCGAGGCTCTCGGCTCGCTCTCGCTATTCGAGAGCGTTGCACTAACTAACTACATAATACCTAAAATAATAACTAACTAAATAATAAAATAAATATAAATAAAGTAAAAAATAAACACCAAACCTAATGATGGCTAAAAAGGACCTGAAACAGAAAAAAGTTCTTTTTAGCTTGACAGCTTGTAAATTTTACAAGACGAACTGTAATATTTTATGCTAAAAATTTTAACACTAGTTAGTTCGTAAGATATTAATTGTAATTCAATGAAATGCAACTGAACTTTTTCGAATGCCCTTTTCCAATTTGTGATCAAAACGGAAAATTTTTTAGCCTGAAATAAAATAATGCAGTATTTATAAAACAAACTACAAAATTTCAACTAGAAATTCAACTTCGAATTCAAAAAAGAATTCAATAATTTTTCGTATCAAATCCAATTTTTTATTGATTTATTTAACACGAGTAAGTTTGTTATAGGCAAAATTTCTTATCGGTCTACTAAAAAACTGATTTAAAAAATAATTAATACACTTTTATTATCTTACTTACTTTTCAAAACCTTCGTGTTAGAGCACGTGAATAGATTTTAGAAGTATAAAAGTTAACTAGCCACGAAAAAGTTCTTAAAAGCAATGCCTCCTTTGAGGAAAGAATCAATGTAATTGATTTGGAATATATATTATATATTACAAAAGTAAAAATTTTAATCCACTCAACGCTCTGAAACTAGATTATAAAAATGAAGCACAATTTATTCTGTTTTTTGTACTTAATTTTAGTGAATCTGTTATCTTACGGTGAGTAAATTCAAATTACTTAATAATAGCGGATAAATTCTTGGCTTTTTCAGCTTTATTTAAATACGCAGTTTACAATTTCATTCAAAATTGTATCTATTTTCAAAGTTCTTAAACATTCTTCACTTGCCTTTTACAGCGATAAATACTATAGCATCTCCCATAATCAATGGTATGCCTGACTATCTTCACCGCTTTAAATTCCACGTATCCATTCAGTACAAGGAAAGTCAAGCACATGAGTACCAACATGTTTGCGGTGGTAACATCATAAGTGAGAGATACATTGTGACTGCCGCTCATTGTTTCATTACCATAGTAAACGGCGTTATTGAAGAAATCTTCTACCCTCGTGGCACAACAAAAATTATAGCGGGTACAAGTCGTATGAATGGACCTCGAATCGAAAGGAATGTCATTAGAGCTTTCATCCCCTTACATCACAATATGGATTCAAACTATCGCTCAGATTTACTTGTTCCAAACGGAGATGTAGCTGTTGCAGAAGTAAGACATAATAGAATTTGGGACTATGTTGAAATATTTTATGGATGTGTTGCGTTTTTAGTTAAACGCTGATTTAGGCGTATATCAACGTCCAGACAGGCTAGCGATCATTCCTTTAGAAGTATTGGATATACGCTCTAATGCCGGGGTCAATGAACAAGCTATGATCTGCGGATTCGGCATGGATACACTTGTACAACAACGCGATGGACAGTTCCATTTAGTCAGATCTTATAGCATCACAAATAAATTTATGAATGTTAAAATACTAAGTAGAGACGAATGTCTATTCTTCGACAGAGCAATTTGTGTGTTGAATTCAGGTAGAAGAATATTTCGAACAACTTGCTTCGTAAGTATAAATACTTTATTTAGATAAATTACGATGTGCATGACCTACCTTTTATTTAAAGGGGGACAGCGGCGGTGGATTACTTTACGGTAATAAAATCGTCGGAGTTCTCAGTGTCGGACCTCGTAATTGCGATGAATCAGAACCTATATTATTCACGAGATTCAATAGATATATGAGATTTACCGAAGATGCTCAAAATCCGCGAGGTGACCACAGTAATATGATGATTTTATCCACGCCCCCATGATGGATAAAGTTTCAGTTCCGCAGGAGACAAAAGGAAGAGTTTTTTACCTTTCCAAGCAAAAAATGATCGTGCTAGACGTGGGCAATATGCTAGATAACCTACGCATCATTAATGGCGCATATACGCATCATTAATTTGGTTTTAATGTTAAAATTAATAATTTGAAACTTTTTCTCTATTAAATAATATTCTTCATGAAAAAATAAGTAAAACCTAAAATAAGATTTCTTTTTTAAAAACAATTTTGTATATATTAATATTTCTTAATATTGTGTAGTTTCTGGTTAAAAATTTATATTATTATATTTGATTAAAATGATAATATAAAGAAAAAATGAATTATTTAAAAAGAATATTTTTTAACAATGGACAATAAATAGACAAAACATTACTTTACTATAGGGAAATCATTGGTTTTCATTTTTCTAATGTTATTTTATCAAAAATATAAATATAAAGTACTGTATTAATAGCATGAATGTACACAATTTAAAAAAATAAAAATAAATAAACGTTCGAGAGACTTGGGCAAAATGATCATACCGGGCAAACCGAACATTGCCTACTATTTCTGAAATAATTACGAAAATTATTATTAATATTATTAAATTATTATTATTAATATCATTCTTATTAAATTATTAGTATTAATATTATTATTATTAAGTTATTATTTACAAAAATTCCCAAATAAATAATAGGCGGTGTCCGTTTTGCCCGGATCTCCCCAATGTTTTTAAAAATTCATAGGCCCGTAGATTCCTCTAAACTGATTTATTATTCAAAATTAAAAAGAAGTTTTTAAATTCATCTACTATTTTTGTTTTATAACGATTTTATAGATTATATATGGTATCGCGATTATATATAGCAATGTAGTTCAAATCAAATACAAACATTACTTTTCTTTAGCTAATAATTACTAAAGAAAATTCAATTCACGGAGGGAAATCCCGTGTAGAACATCAAAAACTAGCCAATTTTTAAGAATTTTTTTAGACGATAAGGAACAAAATAAACATATCTAAAATTTTATGATCTTTTTAGATGTTTTGACTTGTTTTCGAAAATTACTATTTTCCTGTAGAATGCCCTTAAAGGTGAATTTTGCCTTTTCCTTTTCCACATCTGTGAGAGCCGAAGAGCGTGAAGAACTGGGTCCTCTATGAAAATGATTTTCAACCCATCTAGAGTCACGAGAAAATAAGCGGCAAAAGGGCCGGGTTGCAGTTCGGTGGATCATTTGAGGCGATTCATGCCATCAGATATATACCACGAACTAATATGAATAACCCTGTTCCACTGTCGTCCTTAAGAATAATGTTGCTCATTAATTTCTGCTGACTTCGTATTTAAAAAAAAAACAACAAAGCAAGCTGTCTAGTATTCCTTGTAGACGCTGGGCTGGGTGCATGCGGTGGCGAAAGTTTAGTGCCCTCGCATTAGGTAAAGTATATTTATATATGCAATAAATACAGATATTGTACGTGTGTTAAAGCGGGGACAATAAAAAATTTAGTTAAAAAATATGGATAACATTTTTAATTCTTAAAATACTTGACTACCCTAATTATGACGTTTACTTTACAAGAAACGTGTAAATACCACCTTTGATTGTTTGTAATTATACCCTATACCCTATAAAGCTGATGCCTGCTGCGTATTATAAGTACGAAATACTGGCGTATAATTAGCAATTTACTTTGCGAACAGTCCTCCAATTAAAAGCTCTCGCTTCGCTGGTCAATAATAAAATCATGCCCTAATCATTTAAAAGCACGAAAAACCGCCAGATTCGCTATACTCGAACCCGGAAAAAGAGGCAGCATTGCAATTCCTCTCGTCTGATTATCACTCTTCTACTCTGATTCCGCAATGGGCTTAGCCGTTCCTTTTATTTGAGCCGGTCGTGCACGAAAAACAGAGGTGGAATACTTCGGTTTCGCGCAGAAATTTTCTCGTTTCGAGTGTAGCGCAGTGCCCCTATTTCGTACCTCCGCGCCTTTTGCCGCAGCTGTCATGACTCTTTCGAGTTTTATTTCGGCCCCCGGCCTTTTCTTTTCAGCGCAATAACTCGGGACAGCCGATGCATAACCCGAATTTTTAGTCCCCCCTCCCCCCCGTTTTTTCACTGCGCTGTCGTCATTTTTCGCGACTGTATATATACGCACTCGGTTCTTTTATTTCTCTCCGTTTCGCTTAAAGGGGATCGAATTGTTAAATGCTAACTCAAAATTCCACTCACGGAATAATGTTTTTGAGCTGATTTTGCCGATCAAGCCTTAAAAATTTACTTGTAAATACAATAAAAAAACTGTCCTACGAAAATTTTTTTTTATTTAAAGCTTTTACTTTTTTTTTTTAATAAAAGTATTTTTTAATTAATCTTAATATTTAAAAATTAATCGCATCATTTTTCATCAGTAAAATCATCATTGATAAGAAATTATTCATTCTTAAGCAGGGACAAGAGCTGCAATAGACATTGGTATTATATGATTATTCAATTTAAGAACCTGTTATACTAATTCACCTTAGTATGCAATGATATATATTAGTACATATTATGCCGAGATTTTTACTACTTAAGTTTCTTCAAAAATAAACGCTTAACTTAATTTCGTTCATGAGAGCACAAACAAAATATTAACAGACTCGTTCATCATTTTCAATATTATTAAAGTCGAGCATTAGATTAAATTCATGATAATATATTTATTAAAATATTTCAAACTTTAATAAATTATATTTCAAACTTTAATAAATTATATTTTAAACTTTAATAAATTATATTTCAAACTTTAATAAATTTATTTATTTATCTCCAAAACATAATTGTTATTAAATATTATCGAAATTCCAGAAGAAGCTATACTATTCTAATATTCTTCATGAAAAAGCTTAAAAATGCGTTATATGCAGCAGTCAATATTAACAGACGCATACTTGACATTATCCATTAACAAAAGAATTGCCTGCACTCGAAGCAGAAGCGCTGTTGTTGAACAGCCGCTCAAACCTTATAACAATTTTGCCAATCAATTTAAATCAAACGCCCGAGAAACTTCGTTAAAAAGAATGCTAATAAATCCGTACAAACTGATTTTGTCGACAACGGGCGAACAATTTAATAATTGGTCATAACTTGATGGACTGTCATTATGCCACAATGTGCTTGGCCTTCTTGAGGCAGCAGAAGCTACTCCAGATGGAGCAGTCAAGGTTAATACACTCGTGCTTCCTGCATCGAATTATGACAAATGAAATAATTAGCCGATTAATTGTGTTATTCAAGGGGCGCCCTCCGCTCGTGCATTCAGAAGCAATGACGGTACGCGCCAAGTCGAATGTTGGTGCACGATTTTCTCAGAGAACTGATGCCGAGGTACGTTAAGTGCTTAATTCATCGTTTGGAATTCGTTATAGAGAATTGCCGAACAGAAGCATCTGCTAGTCGAAGTTTTCTTATGATTGGGAAAGATGAGTAGGCTTGTGTTGCATTAAAAAAAAAAAAAAACATTTCGATACTTTTTATTGAGCGAAAATCAAATTTTTTATTTTTGCAGCTAAGAGTTCGGAGTTCTTTAAATAATTGCCTGCACTTGCAAATTATTTGGAAACAATTACAAACTATTTTTTACACTTGTAAATTATTACAAATATGCGTACAACTTATTACAAGTATACATAGAATATAAAAATTTTAGGAGTAAGAGATTTATTAAAATTTTATGACTAATATGTTTTACGAGTATTTTTCCAACTTTTATTCAAAATTGGCATAGATTGGTTCGTGCACATAAGAATTGTACAATTTCTTATTGTCCACAATAATCAGACCAAATATTTTATTCACATAGCATTTTTTATTTTTCACATCACGTTTAAAATTAAAACAAGCAAATTTATAGACAATATTTTGCACACGTTTGAAAAATTAAAAACTACCGACGATGAAATTAATGCACAGAGATATATAAAGATTTTTTCTAAGCTTACTCAGGTTCTTCAGAAAATGTCTTCTAAAACGCAAATATAGAAAAGACGGATACTGACGATCGGAGAAAATTGTAGAGAAGACTATGACGCTTCTGATGTAACAACGTGGTCTGTCTGAATCAGCAATTGAGATCAATTAGACGCGCACTGTCCGAACATGCAGGTCTTTGTCATCTTCTGACTTCCCCTTAAGACTCTGTATGAAAGATACAATTTCCAAATATAAAATCGTTAAGAATCTTAGTGACTCACCGCGGTACTGATACACGCAGAAATTGTTCGTGTAAATCGGTTATTTTTAAACATTGACCATTTTTAAAGTATTTGTAAGGTGATTAAATATTGTAACAAGTAACAAATGGAGAATAATATTTATTTTTTAAATTCGTAGTAATAAAACTTTAAAAATACAATGTATAAATTTGAGTCGAATATCTTTTTACATCTTTTTTTTACAAATTTAGCGTGTACAATATTTATGTAATCTGTGTTGAACAATACTTTCAATTTACGAGAGAATTATATAACTTTCGGTAAAGTACGCTTTTATGTAATTACCGTATGTATTATAAATAATATTTTATAGAGAGGTATGTATATATTATAAATAATATATAATACATAATCATTGTTAAGTAAAAAATAATAAAATACTTGGACTATTAAGATTAAAAAATTTTTTTTAAATATTCTTTTTTTAATTTAACGACAAATAGTGATTTTATAATTATCTATGCTATTACTGCATTAAGGATGTTGATTTTCAATGATATACATGCTTGAAACATGGAAAATAGAAACATTTTCTTTGCAAGTAATACATATCCATGAAACCAAGCCAAATGTATTTGTAACTCTTTATAAATTAATAAAATCAATTGTTGATAAACATTTAAACAATCCGACTCCTATTTTATCATATAATTTTCCCTATCCAATTCTAATATTAAATATTGCTTCCTGTTTAATTTTATTTTATGCGACAACTGATAATTTAATGAATCAAATGAAATCCTTATTTCCTTCCTTTAGCGCGCTTCGCTCGAGTATAAAACAATAGCTGAGCTATCGATACGCACTGATCCTAGCGTCCGGTCGGAAATGCAATTTAGCGTAAAGGTGACCAAATGGTTTTGCTATAAAAGCAGACGTTCGTTATTGATTTCGCAGTTTTTATTTTTCCACCGCAAGACAGAGCTGAATATATATTTCTCTAGTTAAAGACGTAAAGATAAACTAAGAAAATGTTTAAACACGCAACTATCTTTTTGCTCGCATTTATGTCAGTCGCGATAGCCTCGCCTGCGGGCGATAAAAGTGCGTAAATTTTCGAATAAAAAAAATCATTTTTTACATTTACGAACCGAAATAACGAATTTGCTCTAAAATAAACTGTCGCACTTACTGAAACGCGCTTCTTAACCCTTCCAGCTGTTTACTCGCGGCCAGCCAGATCGGCTCACGGCTGCGACGGCCACCACGGGCCTCCATTCGGCGGAGGATTCGGCGGCTTCGGCGGTCCAGGAGGTGGTGCCGGAGCATCGGCGGAGGCGGAGGCGAATGCTGGCGCCGGAGGAGGCGGGTTGGGGGGGTTCGGCCCGTACATCGCGCCCCTTGGTGGCGGCGGTGGCGGTGGCGCTGGATCTAATGCCCAGGCTAGCGCCAGTTCAGGGTGAGTCTTGTATGATAGATAGCGTTTGCGTCAGAATTTTAATCGACGCGATTTTCGAAGCTTGAATACAGCAAATTGTAAGAGTTGTTCATTGTGTTTTGTTTTTTGCTTTGCAGATCTTCGTCGTTCGGCAAATAGATGTGGAAAGTCACGATGATTTAACTAGATTTTTACGTAGCTTAATTCGCAGTATTTAGACTTAGAACGTGTTTTTCAGTAGTTGTAATATTTTATTCAATAAATCTTTTTTCAAAAATAAAAGTTTTATCGCTAATTAAACCTTATTTAGTTATCCAAACTGAATTGCAGTCTCGATGCAGTTGAAAAATAGCTCCGTTATCAATTAAATACTCATTTTACCAAAAACTCCGAAAGAACCCGCGGATTTAAATTCCTCCAAACGTCAGAGCCCATTCTTCCTTTAATTATATGCAAAAGTGCTTTCGGCAATCACGAAGTCGACTACAAAAGTAAGTAGGAACAGCGGTGCAGCGCTGCGAAACGTTTCACTTAATATATATACACTCTCGGCTTCTTCGTTTGAGCGAGCTTCCGAGAGGCAGGCCTTGATTATACAGGTGAAAATCGACTTGTTTCATTGTGGAGCAGCGGCGGAGGCAGGATGCTCGGATAAAATCCCCCATTGTTCGTTTTCATTCCACATTTCTTACGCGTCGCTAAGCTCGCGCGCCGATAAGACGGAAATAAGGAAGCCGACTAAGAGCTGGAGAAACTCAAAAGACCGCTGCTGCTGCTGCTGCGCGGGCTCGAGTTAGAAAGCTCCTTTTGAAGATTGACTCGCAGCCCGCACGGAAAATTATTTTTACTCCTGATAGCTGCTTGATCTTTATTTTCTCTTTTTTGCGTTTTACATTCAGCTGAACGACTTCAAAGTCGACGAATGGCTATTGAATTCTTTATTGAAAAATTTTCATTTACTTAATAAACAACTATTATTTGCATTAATTAATTATAATTATTCAGCTACGAAAGTATTATAATAAAGAGATTCTTTGAGTAGAGTCATTAAGGCTAACTTTGCACGAGTAAGAGGGATTTAAAAAAAAACATACTTCACGCACATACAGTTTAATGAAATTTTAGTGGTTAAAAACTCGCTTATAATTTACGTAAAATAATCATGTCTATATTATTAATTGTTTCAAGCTATTAAATATAATTCACTGGCACACGCGTGGAAACATTATTAAATCTGTTTGCATTTACAAAGCGATACGAAATCCTGAACTCCTGAAGCACGAAGTCTTATCGGCAAATTCGCGCTCCCAAAGAACAATACTGTAATTGTTCCTCCCCCGCGGCCTGCTTAAAGTCCTCTCGGATTTAATATATTCATAAATTTTCGCAAGCCACACCGAGAAATTATCATTTGGGGTGTAGGCCGTTGCCGCTTCGGTTGCTCTCCCCGTCCTTAATCCCCGTAGCCTTGCAATAAAGCATGCACATACATTTGCATCCACTTTGCCGAGGCCGTTATACGGCCCCAAGAAGCTCCTGCGCCGTGTATACACGCGCACAACAGCGCCGTGTATTCCGAGGGTAATCTGGGCCGGAGTGATTTTAAGATATGCTTTTTAAAGAGGATGCCGCCAAGGAGCGGTGGGAGGGAGCTCGCGAAAGCTCAAGTGCTATGTTTAATTTATCTCGTTTGCGCGTGGCTGCCGCGCAGCCCTTTGAATAAAATGTTAATAAGTATTGCTTGCTTTATTTTACGCCTTGAATTTTTGCGTTTTCTAAAGTTTGAACGAGGCGCCAATTTCAGTTTTGGTTCGGGATGGCGGTGAAGAAAAGAGGAATTAATTTACGTACACGTAGATTTGAAATCCTTACAATTAACAAGGTGTATTGTGTCTGTACAATTAACAAAAATAAACAAATTCTGCAGTAAAAAAGGTTGCGAAAATTGTAAAAATTTTATAGAAATTATTTAAAACGAAAAAATGTTAATATCTATCTCAGTAAACTGTTTATTCTAAAACAAGTGGTTAATTAAAACAGTTAGAAAAACAATTTAACCACCGGAATGCTTCATCAAGTTTTCGAAAAGCTGTGTATACAAATAGCACTCTTTCCATCATATAACCCTAACGCTGCATTAGCATGAAAAATAAATTATCCTAACGCACTCGGTCCTAAAAAATGCACGTCGTACGCAGAGAAAAGCGCATTTCGCAGAGATGAAAACGCGCCGAGCGTAGTTTTGCAGCGCGGCTTTTCGTTTTTCATGCGTTCCCCTGCTTAATGGGTCTTCAAGTCTCGGGAGAGTATTTTTCTGCCTCTCCGCGGCTCCACGTCGCCGTAACGTTCGTTTCGAGCACGAGCGAGCCATTAGGTCGGTTCTATCGCTATTTATCAAAAAAGTTAGAACCCTGCGTTATTAATCTGAGAGAGTTCGATGAAAAAAGATGGTTCTTCCGGGCTGATATGGGGATATAGAGAAATTGGGGATTAGTTTCTTGTTGAAGGATTTAACTTTTTTGTTTTTCCACTGCCTGTTTCAGTTGAATTGTCCGTTAAAACTTTTGTTGGTTAAATAAAGTTTGCTTTTAAAATATATAATCTTACATTTAAAGTAACTGTCTGTAATGTTAGTATAATTATAACTGGAAAAGTTTTTAATTGTAATTTATCGAGGTATATAAATACTGAAGTTGACTGTAAAGTATAATATACAATTATTTAAATACACTTTCTTACTTCGTATTATATTGCAAACTCTAGCAAATATTAATTTAACCTCCAGGCGGCCGGACTTCAAGAGGGTACCAAGAGTCATACTTTGAAGAAATTTTACGAAAAAAATTTTTTAAAAGAATCATAGTTATCGGTCAACCAAGAGGTGGCACCAAAAGGTGCCAGGAAATATTTTCAATTTTTTTTTAATTTTGATTATTTTCAATCGGTAACGGACCTTTTGTCGTAAAAACCCTGTTACGATTCGGTCTGTCTTCGCAGACATATTGTTTAGTTTGTGGTGGCTCGATCGGAATAGTAAGGAGTTTGTTACGTTACGTAATTTTTGCAAAATTAAAATAACGTAGTTATAGTGAATTATTAATTATAAGCCCGACATCATTTCTAAGGTTAAAATAAATTTAATAAAGCCTGTAAGCGCTTTTGTAGGAATGCGGCTCGAGAACTTTCCGTTTCCAAAATCCAAGTAGCTTTTTCCGTCGGTGCCTGGACTACGTGACTAAAAGTTCACAAAGTGTGATTGTAGTCCGGGTGGCAACGGAAAAAGTCTAAGTCCGATAGCCCTGGAAAGTGCTCGAATCGCACTTACAGGCGGTTGACGACGCTTGGCCTTACGCGCACCAGAAGCTTGTGTCATCGAAAAACCATAGCGCCCGGTCAGGAGAAGACCTCCCTCTCCCTTGCCTAATGCAGGGGGAACGGAGGTACTACATGAAGCGAAAACTTCTCTCTCCTCAGTTGTAGCCTCCGGTCTCGACTCCGATACGTCGAAAACCACGTCTACATAGCAGTCCCTAGTTGGATTTAGAATAGTTTCCGAAAATTATTAGTCTTATTAGAATCGGTTAGTGTAATTAGTTCGCAACGAAGCGCTCTGCAATTTAGTGTTTTCCGTGCCGCGTATATTGTGTATTATCGAAGGAAAACATTGTGTTAAGTGCCCGTGTCGTCGAAATAAGGATAATAATTCTCGCTCGTGCGGTAGTGAGAATTCTAGCGCCCGCGTCAAAGTTCTACTGGTGCATTGCCGCTAAACCAGACTGCCATCTCAAGGGAGTAGTCAAGGCTCATCAACACTTGCCGGTCATGAGTCTTTGAAGAGAGCGCACGCTTTTCAAAAGTTGCTCCGTGCACATTCTAAAGTCTTTAAATTTTGCAGATCTCTTATGCCGGACTACCATTGGGGCTGACTTTGTCCTCAAGCCTTCCCACTGTTGCATCACGAAAGAAACTTCTAGCCCTTATCTGCGGCTCTCATCCAGGATTTTGCAGTAACTCTCGACTCTGCCGACACGATCCGGAGACGCGCCATCTTGGATTTCAACTCATCAACCGCCCTCGCAGCTAAATTCCTCAGGATCGCTCATTGCGGACTTCCTGGAGGAGAGACTCCAAATTCCCTTCAACCCAAGGTAACTACTGGAAAATTGCAAAGCCGGGGATAGTTTTTAATCTCATTTAGCTTCTCAAACGCTAATTCGAAATACCCGAGCCTCTCGAAATTGCTCCTTGTTCTCGCCACGTGGCAGGTGGTTTGTATGTTCAAGAAACTTGTTCCGATATAGATAAAAGCTCGAACTTTTAATTTTTAATTTAAAGACAAAAGAAGCGCGCAAAGGAAAATAACTAAAGAGTTTTATTCGGAGGCTTTTTTTATGTCTGTACCAGGGGTAAATCGGGATAAGCATATCGGGTTTTGGGCTCCGAGGTTGGTCGTGGGGACGGACTGTGTGCTCGCTTTTTCCTCTTACACAGACTAAGAGGCAATTAAGCTGAGAGCACTTAGGCCTGGTCCCTGAACGGCGGACGGGCAAAAAACCTGCGAGGGCTGGGAGAGAGGTCTCCTGGGGCCGCTGGGGACGTGTCTTGCCACCCTAACCTGAAAGTTAGGGGGGTTAAGCCTTTTTGCCCTGTGGTGACGTAGGGGATTCTCTTCCTCGCAACCGGGGGTAGAGTTGGGGCTACCTGAGGAGCGCATGGTCCCATGCTGGATGCTTGGCGGTGTCTGGGATGTTGGTGGAGTGAAGAAGTCATAACTCAAAGTCTTTTATACTTTTGGAATATTGATTTTTCTGGGCCTTTAATAGTCTTATATATTTAAGCTCTAACCTTGATATAGATCAGACTTTGAAATCGACTTCTCTCACTTTTGACTAAGCTTGCAAACCAGACAAGTCTACCCTTAGATTCTAGATTTATTTATTTCCTCATGTATGAGTCTTACCTCGACCCTGCCCATTTTGTAAATTGAAGTGTATGCCGTTAAGAGTTTATATGAGGGCCCTATGACTTGTTTCAATTCATCATTTATCTGCTACATGGGAGCCTAGCATTATTATTGTTGTGAAAATATTGATACACATTATACGGATACTCACATTGAGGTCTATTTACTAAATGAGGGACTACATTTGAACTTTGTTTTGATAAAATCTGTTAGCTCTTGTATGATCTCATTATTAGTAGTCGCCGTTATATTTGGAAATCAAATGTTTTTAATATTGGAGAGACACTAGGTGGGAAATCCTTTTATTCCACCATATTTTCATTTTATGTGGACATGCATTAGACCCTAACAAGGATTTTCTGTTGAAGTGGATAGCTACTCGCCTGGGTTTATGTTTCACACATCAATTGACCTAAATACAGAAATTATTTAGTTTCAGCAACGTGTATGTTTTTTCTTTTTGTGTTTAAGGCTGCCCCTAACCCTTGTGCAAGGGGAGGTTGAGGCGTGGTTCCTCAGCACTACCGATTTTCAGTAGTTTATGATATCATACCTCAATTTCTTTTTTCTTTTTATATTTTCTACACGAGGGTAGATATACTAAGCCTAAACCTAAATTAAATTAGTTTATTTAAGGACAGGATAGCTTAAATCAGCAGATTAAGCTGGATCAGGCCATCTTAGTCACCTTTTGTTCTGTTCATTGATTTATATTAGTTTCTTTCAACAACACCCAAGTTAAGGATTCTTGCGGTCAAACTGAAAAATTTTGGTCTTTAACTTTGGGGGCTGTTTCCTGAGGCTGTTTCCTGTCCCTGGACCTCTCCAATATTGACAGGTGTTAAACCCAATAATTCTATGAAACCGTCGCTTTCTTCCTAGTCACTTAGGCAGACTGCTCCCAATCCACATTCATTACTTTAGTTTACAGAGTCAGGCATTGGCTTTTGAGGATCACACCAAAACAAAACCCATCAATTCTTATATTATCTTTGAGAATAGAACTTTACTGTTAGTTTTGCTTTTTTTTTAGAGACCCATATCGTTTTTATTTTTATAATAATTTAAGTTTGGACTAGCTCGTGGGGAAATTCACTCAAGGAGAATCTAGGCCCAAGAAGTTTCCTCGAGCTTTGAACATAGGTTCATTCTGTACACTTCACTGCAAAAATCCCTGTGATTGTACCAGACTCAGTTTCCCAACCTTAGGAACTTTGTATAATATTTAGTGTTATTTATAGTTTATAGTTCTGACTCGTGGCTTCTCCAGCTACAAATTCTTTATAGTTTTGACTCGCGGCTTCCCCAGCTGCAAATTCTTTTTGACTATACGTGATACCCTCTCTCTCCGACCAGGTGTCCCTGAACTGCGCGCGTAAACTGCCTGCTTTCTGCAGCTCCTTGGAGCCTGGGGAATATGTTAAGAAAGAGGACGTACGCGGAGGCGGTGAGCTCCGGGTCGGACGACGAAGAACGTCGGGACTTAGAAAAGAGTGTGGCCCCCAAAAGACTCAGACGTAACCCCTCCCTCCAAGGAAAATCTCGAGTCCCACCTGGGACAAACCAGAATATTCGTGACTTTCGCGACACACCCTCTTATAATCGAATGGGGGAAGTAACCAGAGAATACAATAAACAAAAGAATAATAGATACTCAGATGTCTCTTTGGGCCCCTTTGCGGTCATTATGTTTGACTCAATCCCGGAGAACAACCTGGGGAATTACCACATAGTCTCTGTAGGGGAAAAAATAACTGGCTGCCGGTTTCAAAATAACTGCGTTGAGGAAAAGCGGAACCAAGAAAGTCTCCTTCTCTTTCCTCGCTGCGGACGAGGCAAACCATTTCGTCGAAGAAGGGGTTGGCCTCGTCTGCAGCGAGTGGAGGGCTTTTATCCCGGACGAGGGAATTTTTAATGTTGGTATTATTTCGGGTGTCCCTCCGGATATCCAAGAAGAAAACTTATTATTAGGATTAGAGTGTACGGGAGAAAAAAGGGTGAAGAGAGTTGAAAGGATACAGAAGTCAGTTGATTCTGCACGCGGGAAACTGAGGGTTAATTCCGAACACCTAAAAATATTCTGTAAATCGAAAGTTCCAGATCATCTGGAGCTCTATGGAGTATTTTTTAGAGTAACACGATATGCCCCCGCGGTTATCCGCTGTTATAATTGTCAAAACTTCGGTCACGGCTCGGCGGGCTGTAAATCTAGATCAAGATGCGTAGATTGTGGCCTTCAACACCCAGCATCGGGGGTGTGCAGAGGCCCGCTACGATGTGCTAACTGCGGAAAAGATCATAGAGCTTCGGACAAGTCGTGCATATTCTTTGAATTCCATAGAGAAGTGAATTACATTCAATTCTCTTCCCAGGTCAGCAAGGCACAGGCCGTGTTTATTGCAAAAAAGAACTACTGGAAAAAACTAGGGGAAATGGGCATTTCCTCGCTGGAAGTCCCAAACCCTTTTATTGATGA
>JAWWML010016873.1:0-21704 GCA_035047165.1 Ormyrus rosae
GGTTTAGTCAGTTTTGACAGTCAAATTTTCGTGTTATACATATGTGTCATGTAAGTCAGTTTGTAGGGTAGTTTTTACAATACATTAGTATAATAATCAGTCTAATTCTGTGAAGTGTGTAGTTATGTACGGTATCGCGATTATATATATAACATAGCACTGTCATATTATTATTATTATTATTATTTGATTATGACTTTTTACATTAGTTTTAGCAGTATAATTTAAATAAAATACAAAAAATTACTTTTCTATGACTAATAATAGTTAGAGAAAATTCAATTTACTTCAACTTTTTATTTAATTTTTTTAAAAGGTAACACCAAGTTAAAATCACCTTTATTTTACATTAGTTTTAGTAATATAGTTCAAATAAAATAAAAAGAATTACTTTTCTTTGGCTATTCAAGCTTATTTTGTTCTTATACTCTTTTGTTTTTTAGGGCTTTAAATATTTCAATAACAAAATTTATATTTAAATTTCGTTAGTTGTTCAATACATTCTAAAATGGAGATATGAAAATAAATTAATAATACAAACGACATAATAATGGAACAATAAGTTAGTTAGGAGGAAGCTAACTGCCAATGACTTGGCGGCGGTTTTTATTTAAGGGAGTGTTATACCCATCATTTGTCTTTAAAAAAACACCTAAAACGAAAATCCTTAGTATTAAGAGTTTTTTAAAAAATATATATTAAAAAGATAGCTTATTGTCATCAAATAGGCCCAAACTACACTCTGTGGGCCCGTTTCATCCAGAGCTATCTAAAATTTTTGCTTTGACATAAACTCCACACCGAAGTGATAGATGTATAATGAGTATATTTCGTTACAAAAGGTTATTATTTATTAATACTTAAGCAAGTCAAAAGGAACAAGACTCACAATCCAACACCGCGGAAGCGAAGGGTACGCACTCTTACAACCGTTCATAATATTTAGGAATTGCGTTATTCATTATTTTCGTTATCTTTTTTTTATCATACATCGATCGAGTGGAATCAAACACGAGGCTAAATAGACATAAACTATAAAAAGCGGAACACAAAAAGGCAAAGGGAGCTTCAAGGAAAATTCAACAACACAAATCAATCGTCGCAACGCAACGCACACAGTCGATAAAATAAGAACCAGCAGATGACGGGAATGGAAAACCGAGTCCGAGACGAGGGAGACAACGGATCTCAAAAGGCAGCAACATAGAAAACTAAGGATTGCAGAATCCAGTGCAAAAAAGGCAACAGCGGCAAAGGATTTCAAAATCATTAATAAGTCAAGTTTTCGAAAAGAAGGTCCACCATTGACAAAAGTGTCCCGACCTGGCTTCTTATTTTATATTGATCGTTCAAAAGTACACGTTTGAAAACCCCTTTCAACAAATTTTCAGACACGGAGGTGCTAAGGGGCGCCTTTAATCGTAGAGGACATCTTTCTCATAAACTAATCTACTTTGATTGCAATTTTACTTAAAAAATCCAAAATAATTCAAGGAAGCTAGTTTTTTTGCCTCAAATATCTTTGAATTTTTTCAGATTTTTTGGGGTAAAACCAACTAAAAAAGCAAAAACCCCGTTTTTTACGATTATTTGACGATTTTCGTCGTCCGCAGACCTCAAAGATCTTCAACAATATAAAAAATTACCCTAAGTCTAGTGTTTCCAATCATTTAGTATCTACATTAGATATTGGATCTTCTCTTTCTATTTCCATCATTAATTTTTCGGTGCCTAAACATCTTTCTCTTCTTTTAGGTAATTCTTTTAATAATGAACAATCTTCTTCATTATGATCATAGATATCTTCTATACTAATTCTATATGGTGTGTCATTTGGGCTGCATAGTAATAGTTCAAAATCACTTTATTCATATTCAAATCTCTATATTTTAGAAACTCATCAAAAAGATTCTTATTTAATTAATTTTAAATTTTTTGTTTTTTAAGATACCAAAATCGTTGCTTAATTTTTCTTTTCATTTTTACCAGTCATTAATTTTTAGTAAATTAAAATCATTGTTAAATGCTTTTTCTTCATTTGATTTGTGACGTGGTAAAATTCTATGACTACTTAAACTCAACACACAAAATCTTTCTTTTCAAAAATTCACACTTTATTAACACTCGCTTACAATTTGTCGCTTTCCTGGCCACGTCTATAAAACAATTTTATTTTCTCTCTACTCTTCGTCCCGCTCTGAAATTTACTGGAGCTTCACCGCAAAACTACTATTCCGTTCTCTCGTTCTTCCGAACCGGCTTCTTCGCGCATGGATCCGTTCGGCTTCCTTTCTCTCACACCGGTACCCGGACGCGATTTTACGCACGCTGGGCATTTCTCGCACAGCCTCCCCGCGGATTCTCGCGACAACGATACGCGATTAGGAACGCTACGCAATCCCGCTGACTACCATTTATTTTTCGAAGACAACCCTCTCAGCTTCTCTCGCACGGCCTCTCGATGCTGATGATTCCTTTCTCGGCCTCTGGTCTGGCTTCCTCACGGGCGGCAGGTGAGATGGTCGTAGATGTCACGTATTGCCAATTCCTGCTGTAGGATTCCTCACCATACACTCGTACCTGATTATTTCCGCACAGTCTCTACTTTTACACACTTCACCACTTCACCAATGTCTACCACGGTTTTTAACCCTCTCTGCACAAAAGCCAACGTAACACACTCTAATACTTCTAACTCACGAACACCCTCTTTAATTGGAAGCCAGAGCAACACTGGCAAAGCGCTCGCCCTTCAGCGACTCGATGGCCGGTTGATGGTGTCGCCCGCCAGCGCCCTCTCCTAGCACGCTTCGGCTTTTCGCGCCTTTTCTTTTTTTTATAATATTATTAGTGGGCTTAGCCCCCTGCGCGCTTACGCGCGCCAATCACCAATGTCTGTGTTCCGATTATGGATCTTGTTTTATTAGGAAACATAATTGGAAAAAAATATCCACCGTCGTCGCCGCCAAAGTTTTAAAAACTAAAAGAACGTGGAAAGAACGTGAAATATATATACGCATATCGTTTTTCTTTTTTTTCAAATAAATGTTTAACAATTATTTATTCGTGATTAACCTTTAAGTTCAAACGTGCAGCATACAAGATGGGTGTCGGTAACCATACGTGGGTAGTGCGCCTGCAGCTAATTGAATCGTAGGATGAACCAGAAATATATGTAAGATATATTTAATTTATATTTTGTTAATTCATTGTAAAGAGATTTTATTTGAATGCAGCCGCGCTGCGAGAATGATTTACTTATGTTCTTTGCGTAAAGGAAGTATCCCTACAGTAACTTAATCAGTATTATAATTAAGCTGGGAAACCGTGAGTTTCTTTATTATTTCTTATGTTTATTACTGTGTATATAGTCAGCTTTAATAATGCACTTTATAGCCGGTTAAAACTTAACCTTGCATAATAACGATCTCGACATCGCTCACAAAAAACTCTTCTACAAAGACTCGCACAAAACATATACATTTAATAAATATTTTTATTTTAGTATTATTTCAGAGAAAGGGGAGACGAAGATTTTCATGATATTTTTATCGATGCAGAAGAAAGAATTCCTTTTCTTGCATATGAAGGGCCAGAATGTCACGTAGAAACGTGGAACGGCTCTGAATCGTTAGAAAGATGCTCGATCTGCCTAAGAAAGAAAGACGAATCACCACCGGCTCCGTATGAAGTTGAAGAATTTTGAAAGTTTTGTGAAATGTAATTAGTTATGAAAGATATAAAAATAAAAATAGAAATAAAATATAAAATAAAAATGAATAAAATCGGGCACGCAGGAAATAATGTTTGCCCGATAAACGGAGAAGCGACGAAAGCGAAGGTTACCCGCTAATGAGCGAACAGTAACCTGCTTTCCGTCAAAAACGCAACTTGCAAATATCACGGGGGCTGACATTGATTTTTTCAATCTTCTCCTTTGAACGAAAACTCGAAGCAAGACGCGTAGTCGAGTATAGTCGAATCACGTGTTAACGTTGTGATACAACGCGCGAAAAACGAGAAGCACGCGCTCGAAGCGTGCAAGACTCGAAAAGCCATACTTCCGAGGCTGGAGAATAAATCATTAGGAGCCGAGAGCCGCGACGGGGGTAAATAGCCGGCAATAAAAAGTGCTCGCGGGCGCTTAATTATTACGTAGCCCATTACGGCACACTTGGCTTAGCTTCGGGAAAAATTGAACGGCCGGTGCGCGGCGACGTGGATGTACCGCTCGCTTTCACTCCGGATCGGTTGCCCCTCTCGACGCGCGGCGGCGGCGGCGGCGGCGGCGGTGGATGAATCATCTCGGCCCGGAGTAGCTCACCTGCGCGCGCGCGCGCACGGGGCTCTCCGCTTGATTCCCCGAGATTCGCGATATATCTCTACGTGCGCTGCATCTCCTCCTCGTTGGCTTTACGACTCGCGAGCAGCTGTGTTTCCTTTTGCCTTTATTTCGCCGAGGCGATCCCGAGACGTGACGAAACTCTAACCTGCGCGCGGTACGAAATTAGACTTAAATTTTGTACCAAAAATAAAAAAAAAAATTCAAAAAAAATTCATCTTCCAAAAGTATGTCCTCGAAAAAGTAAAGCACTCTCAAAAAAGAATCTGAATGGAACAAGCATCAAGAGGAGCCTCAAAGGGGGGGGGGAGCCGAATTTACGGCGGCAAAAGGGGGGAGCCCCAAAAGGGGGGAGCCGAATTTACGGCGGCGGCGGCAAAATCTTTTTATAATATAGAGAGAAGATACCATAACTAATACTTCTACGCCTACAAATTTTTATACACATATTTATTCGCTTCTTTTACATTTCTTTTTTTATCCGCTTATTTTTCGCACCCAATAATGAGTTCTTTCTATCTTCTTCCGGCTTGATTCTCGCACGGCGTAGTTGGCGCTGCCGTCTCCTCGCAGCTCTCCTTCCTCTCGGCGACAGGTATACAAGAAAACAATTCGCGTAATTAGAATTCCGTTATATATTTTTCTTTTTCTGCGGTACAACAGAGTATTTTTTTATGAGGGCGAAATATGCGTCACAGGTTTTAAAGGACTATTTTGTAATACCTGAAAATCAGTTTCAAACGATTCCTTGCCATTTAGTTTTATGTCTGTACTAGTAATATTTTTCATCAATATTTCATTAAAATGAAATTAATCGTCTAATTGTTTAGGTGTAACATTTAAGTGTCTTCTATTAAACTTGTATTCAAAATAACATACGGAGGAGGTATTTAAGGGAGTTCTATCGATAATCGAATTAACGATGAGAATTGGCTGAAATTTTACACAGAACTTCATAAATATCTAATAAAGCTTGTGTTAAAATTTCACGGAGCTAGGGTATCTCAGAGTCTTGAAATAATTAATTTTGTTTTTGCTCTTTTAGCACGTAACCTTATGGGCATCGAACTATTTTTGTAAATAACTTTTTAATTGACGATGAGATTTCATCGGGAATTTTTTGAATAACAGAACAGAATTTTTAGAATTATTATCTGTTTACAAAACCGTCAAAGGGTATCTTTGAGACTTAAAATAAATGCTGGCATTAGAAAGCTAATCATTTTTACCTACGTTTGTATATCTATATACGCAGTGACCGCGCGTCATTTGTTTACATTCGCGCAAACGCTGTATATCTATATTTATGAGATGTGCTATATCTGACGATAGAACTACCTTAATTTTGATCTCTTTAGAGATTTTGCCTTCTTCATTTATACTTTGATTGAGAACATTATTAATGTGATGAAGAATTTTGTGAATCAATAAAAACCGTATGTATATGTTGCTGAATATTGTATATCGTAATATCTTTAAGGGTAGGGTACAGTCACAAAAAAAATTCTGTATTTAATAATATATATTTACAAAAATGTAACTATGTTTTAGTTACATAAAAGTAGAGAAAAAAAAATTTTTCAGCCTATTTCCATCAAATTTGAAAGAGTTTTACCTTAAAAAATAATAAAAAAAGATGCTTATTCGAAATGTCTCTTACGGGGCAAAGTGTCAGATATCACCAAAAACTCTACTTTTTTAATACGTAGTGCTAAGGCCTGCAACTTTACACAGGCTTTTGTTCGTATACTCAAAAATGTAAATTAAAGACCTTTTTGAATCAGCGAAATATTAAAAAAGTGAAAAAATGCTCTATTTTTAACAATATTATTTCCAATAAAAAACTGTAGAATTATTTGAAAGACAAAAGTCTGTGTAACTTTTCTATAAACATAAGAACCAATCTTTTTGCACTATTTCCATCTGAATTCAAAGAAACTTGTCCCGTAAGAAACATTTGGAAGATAAAAAAAGTTGATTTTGAGAAAAACAAGATTAAAAATTCACTCATAAACACTTTTAAGATTTTCTTACTTTAGAGGTTCAAAATTTCTCAGCATCATACAACACTTCTTCCTGTTTTTTTAATTTGGAGCACTTATCAAGTCTACAAGTTTCGTTTCTAGCTTATTTCTGCTTCGACTACGTCCATAGTACTTGAAGATTAAAAAAATGTATCTCATTCTTCACATTCTTCTTGATTTCTTTTCTGTCCTTGAGTACAATCTAATGAGTAAAATTAGTGTAATCGTTGATGCCATGTACTATTATTAAAAGATACACTGATATATAAAATTTCAGTCATGATATATAATTTTCACTTGATAAATTTTCAAGCAACTCACTCAGTCACTCACTGTACTCAATGTTTTTAAGCAGGTGCTTCCTTGGTGAACAATTAACAAACAAAATTTGCCTATTCTTAGTTAAATCAACAGGTTCTTCTGGATTACTAAAATAATTTTCAAGATTATCTGTTTTTTCTCTTCTTTAGAGCATAATATAACTTTTTAGTTATAAGTTTCTGTAGATTATTCTGTTTTGATGAATGATGATTTCTATTTATTAACGTCATTTTGAACAAATAAATAGGTAGATAAAGTGTCAGCCAACAAATAAAGTAAATAGTAGCAGTCGATGCGCATACAGTACATGTTACATTACATTACATGTGCCATAACATTAAGTTGCATTCTCATTGTCGAATCCTGACTGTTCTGACGCATCATAGACGTCACATACTATGTATTTCGTAGTACATTTCGTATTATGGATTAGAAAATTTAAGAAATAAAGCATTATTCAATTTTATGAAATTTTATTAAAAATTCGTTTTTTTTTGTTTTATTATTTAAAAATTAATCATTGAAAATTTTTTATTTCAGAAATGTGTACTTCTAGTACACATTTCTAAAATAAAAAAAATTGAGTTTTTTGATGATTTTTGACTGTACCCTACCCTTAATGTGTTTTGAATGGCAGAGTAAGTGCGTTTTTACTATATTCGTAATTAATATATCCCTCATTCTTGGTTACAAATAACGCACGTTCACCGTAGATTATTTTGCGCGCATTCTATTTGCTATTGCTTTGTGATAGTAATTTTGGGAGTTGTTGGTAAAAGCTGTTCGTAAAAAATGTCTGTATGGATGTATGTGTGTGTGTATGTGTACGTTTCTTTTTTTTTATTATTTTTTTTTTACAAGGGAGTATGGGAAATCTTCATCAACCGGCGCGGCCATAGACAGACCGCGCTGGCCGGCTAACGAGTCCTGCCGCCAACAGACACCAGGAAGGGATCGAACTTTTGGTGTAACGATCCAATTGTTCTACGGAAAAATGAACCAGGTAGCTTCGGTAGAGCGCGTGGGCCGACAAGTGACCGTTGCGCGGGTGACTGATAATGAACTCTAAAAGAATAAGAATCTACACATCAAAAATGATTTATTTTGTAATTTATTGACAATCAAAAAAAAGAAACTCTGTACACAATTTAAGGGCACCAGTCGCGAGTCTTTTAGCGACACCAAGAACCAGATCGCACTCCGCGAGCACACACACCGGCGATCGCGCGTAAGAAAGAAATAAAAGACCTCGGGCTAAGTGCTCGTTCGATTAATCAAATACCGAATTAAATAAGCTACCGCAACCTCGCAGCACCACTTACAGAAAACTTTCCTGTAACTTCTCGCGACTCGAACAAAATCGCTGCCACGTGACAAATACTTCCGGATCTCTAATTGAATTTTTGGAGAGACTTAAACAATGCGACCGCGTACTAAGCCGGATCCGTGGAGAGTGTCAAGCGAGCCGCGAGCCTGCGACTTCTCTTCCGCCTTCTTCCACGTTTGCGCCGGCGCAGTTTACCTCGCCGTTGTTCGTGTAGCGCTGCGAATTGTGGTGAGGCTAGGCGCGCTCGTGCTCGGCGGACTTCAAGTTTGACGAATGTTGCTCTTAGTTGCCAAGCTGTAGTGAGTGTTGCAGGTTGTCATGCTGCCAGGTAACAGTAATAATCTTCGTTCCTGTGGTTGATTATCAGTAAATTGGAGCTCGTCTACTCTTGTCTTTTATTTTCCAGATGCTGTAGTTCCAGATCCATAGCTGTGCCAGGAGAGGGTAAGCTGTCAACCACTGCTCAGCGACGGTGTGTGAAAGCAGAGTTTCCTGCTTCATTGCTCTTCTTCGTACTGCCAGATAAGAAACTAACCGTAAGACTTTTCTGTAGGTGTCGTCTGTAGTTACAGTACTTTTCGTCGTGTGATTGCTTGTCTTCTCCTCGCTGGCCATCCTAACCTCAATTCCCATGTTTCTAGTTGTGTGTGTGAGAGGTGCACACTCTTCTTATAACAGAGCTGTGCACTCTCTTTCTTCTAGTTAACTCCAATATTAATTCTTGGCTATTTAGAGGTGATTGTCTTGCTGCTCGAGGCCCTTCATCCAGCGGAGAAGCAAGAAACAGTTAGGCCAGTGCAGGGACCTGGCTGCGCCTGGAACTGCTGCCAAATTTTACTGTGAAGCGAGGGGCACTGCAAGGAGCTTCAGCAACAAGCTATTAAGGTAAATGCGGATCAGTATAATCCATTTCATTGTACGGTATTCCTTGTAGTTTTCCTTTGTAGTTTTCTTTGACCTGTTACTAATACTTCCTCTTCTTGCAGGTGCTTCCATCGGATACTGTCCAGATACCCCCGCCCCCCTTTTTTTATTCTATTAAATTATTAATTGTCGGGTGGGTGTGTGCTCAGGGTGAGTACGGTCTGGGTCCTGGATGGGATTCTCCAGGATCCAGTGTATTGAATAACGAGCCTAAGTTGCCACCTGGGCCCGGGCCAACTGTACTGTCACACCTGGTAGTGTGAGATTCTTACTCACTAAAACCCATAACCCTTTTCTCTATAGCTGAGCTACTCCGGAAACCACCGTTAGGCATTACTTCGGGGTGGTGCCGTTGTCCTGTCCTCTGGACCCTCCTCGAAGATGGCACTTCTGGCCACTCTACTTGTTGGTTCGTAGCCTCCTCCGTGTGTCTTGCCGCATACTTTTCAGTGTGTATGTGTGTGTGTGTGTGTGTGCTTTCCAGTGTTTCTACGCGTGGTCATCCTCTATATATATGTCTGAACATTTGCTCGTCTTGTCAAAGTCGTCATTGCCTTTGCGTCATCCTCTCTTTTTTTTATTTTTTGTCCCTCTTCTGTTCCACGCAGCGTAGGTCTTTGAGAACTTCAGTTGCGTAGGCGCTTGTTGCCTGCCATACTGTCTCTGATATAAGCATTCTATCAGGTTCTCTGGTGTAATTTTTTGTCCAATGACAGCCTTCCATGTTTTGCGCGCCTTACTGTTGCGCGGGCACTCGAAGAATACGTTCTCGGCATCCTCACCGACTCCTTCACATGTTGGGCACTCAGGTGAATCCTCATGTTTGAATTTATAAAGATACGCACGAAAGCATCCGTGCCCTGAAAGCATCTGGGTCAGGTAGAAATTTACCTCTCAATGTGGGCGGTTGAGCCACGTGTCAACCTGCCTGATCAAACGATGTGTCCATCTTCCGCTGTTAGATGAATCTCATAGCAGCTGCCATAGGCTGTTGGCTCTCTCATTTCTTCTTATTTCCGTTCCATTTAGCGTGTTCAATCCTTTCTGGCTGTATAGTGCTCTTCTCTCTTCTGCTAGTACTTTTATAGATAGCATCCCTGCAATGACATAGATGGTATTCTCAGATACCGTGCGGTAAGCGCTGCCAACACGTAGGGCGCTTAGACGGCAGACTGATACCACCTTCCGTTTATATTTCTTTCTCTTGAGTGCATCCGCCCAAATGGCAATGTCGTACGTGAGCGCTGATGTGATCGTGGATGTTAGTAGCGCTCTTCTCGTTTGTTTCGGACCTCCAACGTTGGGCATTAGCCGAGACAGTATGGTCCTAACATTTGACGCTTTAGTTTCGGCGTGCAGCGTGTGCTGTTTGAAGCTGAGCCTGGCGTCTATTATCACTCCCAGGTACCGGAGAGATGGTTGGGACGTGAACTCATAGTTGCCGACTCTTAATGTGATAGTTTCCACTTTTCTTCGGTTTTAGGACGTTTTGTCGAAAACAATTTGATCGACGGACTTTTTGTCGAAGAACTTTTGTCGAAAGGACGTTTGGTCGAAAACCTTTTTGTCGAATGGACATTTGATCGAACAATTTACATATATATATATATATATGTATATATATATACACAAAGCATTCATTCGACAAAAAAACCATTAGACAAAAAGGTTTTCGACCAAATGTCCTTTCGACCAAAACGTTTTCGATCATACGTCCTTTCGGCAAAAAGGTTTTCGATCAAAAATTTTTCGACCAAACGTCCGTCGACCAAAATTTTTTCGATCAAACGGTTTCGACAAAACGTCCTAGAACCTTTTTCTTCTACTGGTAATCAGTACTGCCTCCGTGTTATGCTCTGCCAACCTTAGGTCAACCGAGCCCATCCACTGGCGTACTCTTTCGAAAGTTATATCAAAGACATAGTTGGTTTTCTCCAGATGTTTCGCTACGATTACTAGGGCCACATCATCTGCGAATGCCACTAGTTCCGCCTCTTTCGGCAACTCCAACTTCAGTAGTCCGTCGTACATGACATTCCAGAGTAGAGGGCCTAATACGGAACCCTGCGGAACACAACAAGTGACTTTGTACTCCTGCGGACCATCATCAGTGTCATACTTAAGGATCCTGTCTTCCAAGTAGCTTCCCACTATCTTCCGTAGGTACTCCGGTACATTTATCTTGGTAAGAGCCTCCATAATGTGGCCCCATTTAGCTGAATTAAAGGCATTCTTTATGTCTAGTGTTATCACAAGGCAATACTTCTTTTGTACCTCTTTCCCACCTTTTGCCGGATATCGCTTCTCTTGCAGTGGAGAACTATACCCACGGATCACTATCGATTTCATTCAAGAGCTCTTCCCAGCATTCTTACTTTCTTCTTATTGTGCTTGATGGCTTTACTTAGCTTACGGCACACCTCTTTGTATTTCATTTCCAGTTCAGCGTAGTTGGCTTTTTTCCGTCCACGCTGAGCCAGTCGTCTGGCTCGCATGCACTCTTTGCTTATCGAGGCAATTTCACTGTTCCACCAATGCACTGATAGAAGTCTGCTGGCTGTACACTTTCGTGGCATAGTGGAATCAAAAGCCTTCTTCACTCTCTTGATGATGTCACTTGCCCTCTCTGTAGCACTACTACCATTGATCGAACGATTGTACAAGACTTCCCGGAACGTGTTATAATCAAATGCGCTTGCCTTCCAGCCATTTCCGTTGATCTTCTTGGGTGGAGTTTTGGCTCTCCGGCCACTAGAGACTTCCCAGGATATTACTATATGGTCGCTGGCTGTGTAGATATCCATGTCCTCCCTCGAGTATTGACCTCTGAGAACGGTGCTACTCACGAAGATGAGATCGACTATCGATATTGCCTCGCCTCTTGCAAACGTGGGTTCCTTTCCGCCGTTCATTCAAACCAAGTCTAATGTAGACATCACTTCAAGCAATATTTGCCCCCCAGCGTTGGTTTCCTTACTGCTCCAGTCGATTGCCCAGGCATTAACGTCCCCAACTGTTGCCACGGGAGAGTGCTCCTTCGCATCCGTAGTCAGTCGGGCTAGAAAGTCGGTAAACTCGCTCATAGTCAGGCTAGGAGCGTAACTGCTGTAGAAATATATTCCCCCTAGTTTAGCATTTACCAAACCATTTTCCGTACTTTTAACATTACCCCGGAACACATAATTACCGTACGACCAGATAGCGGCCTTCGTGCTGGCATCCATTTCCCAGAGCTGTGTCCCCAGGTGCTGGTATGGTTTCGAGATCAACACCAAATCAGGCTTCAGCTCCCGCTCCGTCTTTGTGAGCAGGTCGTGCGCAGTCTCGCAGTGATTTAGGTTGAGCTGTATTATCTTCATTTAGATCTTTTGCTCATCACTTGTAGTGCATCTTTGTATGTTGGACATCTGATCACGATGCTATCAGCAACGTGTGCACAGTCCTGTATGCTGCCCTTTTCAGTACGCAGGGCACATTTGACCTCCTTATTGCATTGAGCAACCTTGCGACCACCCTCTCCACATTTTATACATTTCACGGGCCTCTTTACTCCTCTTATTCAAAAGTTGATCCAACCTATCCTGATCTTGCCGTTTTCCCCAACTATTTTCTTGGCTACGGCTGACGCCAATCGTACAGTTGCCGTCTGTGTGCCTCTATGCGCCTTCCGCAGGCATTTGACAGCATCGAGCGGGATTTCTGTGTCCTGTTCGACTGCGTTTTTCAACAACTCGAGGACGTCCTCCTTGGTTGTGGTTTGATCGAGGTCTCTTATCTCGAGTTCTTCTTTCGGTGCTCTGCTGATCACTGTATCCTGGTCTTCGAGAAGTTCTTTGGTGGCATTTGACAAGGAAGGGGCCTCTTCGGTGTTCCCCCTTGTAAGAACAATCAGCATATCTCTAGTGGCTGTTTCATCCGTTTCAGGATGTCCGAGTACTTCTCATTGTCATTCGGGCGAATTATCAGTGAATTCGTTTTTGGCCCTGAGTTCCTCTGTTTCTGGGGTTGTTGTTTGATCTGTTTCTTCTTTTTCCACTCCACTTGCTGCCATTCTGCAGGTTTGGCAGGTGGTCTTTTCTCAACGGTAGGCGCGGCTGATGCGTCTTCCCTCCGCTTCTTCTTTCTGACATCTTTCGATGTGGTGGTATGCCTTTTCCTTATCTCCCTGGTGTTGTTTCTGGGATTCGGTGTTAAGGTTTCTTCTACCATTATCACCTCTGTCTTCATTGCCAGGGTCTTCGAGGATGTCTGAGAGTGCGACGGTGTCGCAGACGCCCGCACTACCGATGATGGCGTCGACATCCGGCATTCTATCTCCTCCATCATCGTCGTCCTCCGATCACGTTGTTCTTTATCTCTTTGTGCACGTTCTACTTAGGTTAGTTGGACGAATTCGTAGAGCTCAGTGATCAGCTTTTCGACTCGTTTCAACTCTTGTACTTTCTTTTCTTATTGTTTAATTCTTCTGGTGTGAGATTATCAGCTTCCATCCTCTCATTTTCTTTTCCATTTGATACTACCATACTTCTTACAATTACCAGCGCATCGTGCGTAAAAGAGCGGGCCGAAATAGCAAGGAACGTGTACACCCTTCGGTTAGGTGTTTCCACGTGTCGATACACCTACCTATCCTCAGTACGTGGGGCCTCGCCTTCGCTTAACCAGTCTCGATCAGTCATGGACATATGGCCAAATCCACAGAACTTTTAATATTTAATGTAAGCGCGTAAAAATCTCATTTACTTACTTATTTATTGATGTTATCGAATGTAATAAATGGTAGTCTGATCTAAAAACATTAAATATATATGTCTATGAAGTATCAACTACATAGATGCCATTTTAAAACGTTTCATAGATATTAAATGAAATACAATCTGTATATTTGACGTGAGAGTTGCAAAAAATTTTCTATTCTTAACAAGTTTTCTCGAACGCCATGTCATGTATCGAACTAATTCAAAATGGAATAGTTAGCTATTATCCTTATACAACTTCACCTACCGGGAAATTTATGTCTCTCTTTGCAAAAAAGTTATGACCTTTTAAATATGTGTAAGTCCATATGTTTGATTTATGAATTTTGATAAAGTTAACAATTTAACAAAGTGACCGTCTTTGTTAATAATAAACTAACATCATAGGTTCATTCACAACATTAAAACGAATATTTTAGCCATATAAGTTAGTGTGTGCTGCCAATATTTTTAATATGAGAGCATTTTAAAGATTGATTTTTTAAACGTATTTCATCTAATAATAACGATTTTTTATGTAGCACACTAACAATGTCACACATAGAGGTCTAGTTACAGTTGTAAACTTTTGCTTGAACATTTTTAGTTACGAAAAAATTATTAGCGTTTATAATCAATTTTTATTTAAATTGCTAGAGGCTTAACTTAACTGAATGTTTAAAATGTATTTTCGTTATAACTTTTAACTTAGCAATAACGTTTAACTCAGCAACAAGGAAAAAGACAATTAATATTGTATCAAATTTATTTAAGGGGGTTATATACCCATTTTTTTGGTCACTTTAATCATCTCTAAAAAAGAAATTTTAATCAGTAATAGATTATACTATTAATATAATAAAAATGTCATACATAGAGGTCTAGTTACATTTGTGAACTTTTGCTTGAACATTTTTAGTTACGAAAAAATTATTAGCGTTATATAATCAATTTTTATTTCAAGTACTAGAGGCTTAACTTAACTGAATGTTTAAAATGTATTTTCGCTATAAATCGAATTAAACGATTTTCCAACGATATTTCGAGAATGGCATGACCAACACATTTAAAACTTGAAGGGGACAGAGGGCAACCCAATGGTGTCAACGACCTTGATCTTGAAGTCGATTTTTAAGATTATTTCAAGGCAAAGTGATTTTTTAAAATGAAAATACCTATTTTTGACCCCGAATTCGAAGAGAGTCGGAAATTTTACATAAAAAATGGTAGGAGTTGTGTGGTATGAGAAATCAAGGTTATGGCAAGGTCAAATGAAGGTCAAATTTACAAATTTAAACTCACTTACTTTTTTCATCACTTAAAGCCAAATACCTCAAAAATTAGGTAGATGTTAAAGGGAACAGAGGGGTCATCTACCGATACTCTAACCTTGACCTTAAACTCGATATTAAAGGTTATTTCAAGGTTATAGTGATTTTTTAAAACGGGAATCATTACTTTCGCAAACTATCTACCTACTAAATCCTTCTAACCTCGAGTTTAAGTAAATCATTGATCAAACCGTAAGCCCAAAAATTCATCAAGCCTTGCGTTTTATTAAGTAAATCATTGACCAAACTGCAATTTTTCAATCCCACCAAACCCTGCCTACCTCGAGTTCAATTAAGTAAACCCTTAACCAAACCGCTAGCCCCTAAGAATCGTCAATGATTTACTTCATTACACTCTGGGTGGGCAGAGTTTGGTGGATTTGGCGGCTTGCGGTTTGATCAATGATTTACTTGAACTTACTTTACTTAAACTCGGGGGAAAGGTTTAGTGGGTAGATGGTTTACGAAAGCAATGATTCCCGTTTTAGAAGATCACTATAACCTTGAAATAACCTTCAAATAACCTTGAATATCGAGTTTAAGGTCAAGGTCAGAGTATCGGTAGAGACCTCTCTGTTCCCTTTAACATGTGTCTACAACAATTATTGAAGATTTTGCTAAAAATGTAAGTGGGGAGTTTAAATTCGTAAATTTGACTGTTACGTTCCACAAAAGGTGGAACGAACAATGTAATTAAATTATTATTAACCTCTATTAATAATGAATCGGACAGGGCCTATTTCGTTGCCGTACGGCCTACGTCGCGAGGAAAATGCGAAATTGTTGGGAAATTTGAAGCAGGTACTTAATTAACATCTAGATTAAGATATTGGGTTTAACCGATTGATTTTATTGAACACAAAAAGATGATAAATTGTGTCCCTCTTTCTCCTTATACAAAATACAAGTAACTATTCACTAACCAATGCAATTATTATTTCGCGATATAAACTGTTCTAGCTTTCAATATCGATACACCAAGCCAGCGGGCTTGCAACGGGAACTGATGGTCGGGCTTTCTGCGCTGCTTCCTGGGGATGAGTGCCTCCTTGGTCGTCCTCCAACAAGCCTTGAAAGCGGGCGATAAAATTCTCGAAATCGTTCGAGCAAGAATTTGTTTTCGGTAGGATGTCGCACGGCACTTAGCACAATTTCTTTATATTAATCACGGTAACACTTTACGATATCCGGCACGGTAGAAAAAGTAACTCCGAGTTGCTCTTAAACTTAGAACACGAAAAACTAAATCTAATAACTAGCACGGTATTAAGAACTTAGTCCCCTTGGGACTGCAAAAATAAAAAATCGAACGAAGTCTTCAACTGAAGCGCGTGCAGGAGAGGCTTTCTTTAACTGCACTCATTCCTCCCCTACTTCGGTAGGAGAGAGGGAAAACTTCCACCTAATCGGCAGTAAATTTGTCAAAGCAGCTCTCCTGCGCTCGCTAAGCCGACCGTTGACCGCTTGGAAGTGCGGCTCGAGCGCATTCCCCAGCTATCGGTCGAATACCTTTTACCGTCGAAATCCGGACTACAATCGCAATTTGTGCGCTTTTCGTCACGTAGTCTGGACTCCAACGGAAAAAGCTCCTCGGGTTTCGGCTACGGAAAGTCCACGAGGAGCATTCCTGCACGTGTGCCTCGACTTTGTAGTTTCGAAACGCATTTCAAAACTTTACGGGCTCGTATTTAAAATATTACAAATCTATATCTTAATTTAATTAATTAATCTATGCTTAAGTCTATACTTAAATTTAAATTAAAAATATACTTAACGTAACACTGACCTACGTTCGACCTTGCCATAACCTTGATCCTCATACCATTTTCGACATAAAATATCTCTCTCTTTTTTAATCCAGAGTCAAAAACGTTTACGATTAAAATGAAAAAATTTTTTCTTGTTCACCTTTTAACCTTGACGCCGTATGCTATAAATGAATTACACGAGTGTTTTAACTTTTACAGTGATCATCTGAACTTACATACTAAAGGACATAAGTGTGCTTTGAAATTAAGAACAATTTTTTTTTTCGTAATATAAAAAATTGTGAGGATATCCCCATATGTGCGTGAACCAGCTTAAGGACGGACTGGTGTTTGCCCGGGGCGGCACAGATTCCGATCTCTGTGCTCAGTACGCACTTCCAGATTAGAGCCCAAAGTGGCTGGCATTTCTTCCCCGGTCACAGTGGCCACCTCGGCAGAGCAGGCTCACATTAGCCCTTCAGACACTGACAGCGGAAAATATTGCCAGAGAATTCGGGCACTCCCAGTGTGCTGTGATAGGGAGCATCAGGGAAGGGGAGGATTGTAGGATAGGATATGTGGATCTAGGGACGAATAGTTTACTTGTTGGTCCGCGGAGGGTATTTGATTTTCCTTCTACCCCATAGGCATGTTCCTCAAGTTTACAGAGCGTTCCTCTATCCGCCATCCGAGGACGCGCCACCTGGGAGTTTTCAGGCTCTCCACAGTGGTGTGTGTGTGTATACCTGGATCTCAGCTTCTACTGAATGAATATGCATCTTTCACGGCTTATTATTTTTTGCTTTTTTCTGGTGATGACGGGAAAAAAATAGTACATTATGCAACAAGGGGCAAAACTAGAATACTGCCTAATAGAACTATTATACTGCCTTTAAATAAACTTCCAAATTAAAAATAATTTTTGAAGTATATCTAGTAGTTTTTGTTTTATAACGATTAATAACAAATATAGTACAGTCATATCTTTATTATTATTATTATACTTATTTACATTAGTTTTAACAATATAGTTCCAATCAAATATAAAAAATTACTTTTCTTTGGCTTATAATTACTAGAGAAAATTCAATTTACTTGAAATTTTTTTTTTAATTTCTTCTAAAGGAAGGTAGTGTGAAAAGGTTAAACAAACCAGGTTAAAATCACTTTTTTGCTATTGTATTGAACATTATATTTTGATATGACTTGTACGAAGCTTGATTTATCACATACGATTTTATTTAAGATTACGCGAAATCGTACTTTGCGCATGGAGTTTCCAAAATTCTGTATTTAGGACATAATATTTCAATAACAAACATAAATATTTCAATAACACATAACATAAATATTTCAATAACAAAATTTTTATTTAAATATTGTTTGCTGCTCAATAAATTCTAAAATGGAGATAGAAAAATAAAATAATAATACAAAAATAAATAATTAGTTAAATAAAGAATAGTTTAAAATTATTTTTTCCAAATGGATTGTTTTTAATGAATCTCAGGGATAATATTGGAACTATAAATTAGTTAGGAGGAAGCGAAGTGCCAATGAATCGGCAGCTGCTTTTTTTATTTTGATATTTGATAAATAATTTTGATTAACATGAATAAATAAACTTTTTATATTTAAAAATAAAAGTGGGTATCAAATCGTAAATAGTCGGTGTAGTCGATCAGGCTTTTTATATTAAAAAATTTCTCTAGTCTATCACGGACAAGATATTAATTCGGTCTGTTACTAATTTTCCAAGGAATGGTAACTGTTTTAAGATTAAAAAATTATCTTTATTTAAGAATTTTATATCAATTTATAATGTTCAATTTATATTTTGTACATTTATACAACTACAACCTATATTTATGTATAAGACAAAAATTTTCTCAAGGTGATTAGTTATATTACGATGATAATTGCGACATTTTCAATTTTGCGATTTTTATCTCAAATTTGAATTTCGCAACATTGAAAACTTTTTAGAAACATTTTACAATTATTATCCGATCCACTTGACTAATTCTAATTTAACAATAAGTGAAGCGACACTCCTATGACACGGTGGGACGTTCGCTATCTTGAATTTTGTAATTTCGATCAAAAATTTGAATTCAGCAATATCCAATTATAAATATTTTGGCTTTTAAATTAAAAGCCAACCTTCACTTTCGAAGTTTGAAGTTTAGGTGCTATTTTTATTCCGCCATCTTGAATTTTGCAATGTTGACCTTTGAATTAAATTCAAACGTGAAAGTTATCAGATCAGATGCAAGGGGTAGTTTCCATCCTTAAACTTGAACCATTGCCGATAAAAACTAAAAACGCGTGTTAAATATTTTTGATACTTAATATATATGTTGATTTTCATACAAATCGGTGAGTAACACTTCCGTAGTGTTATTTGTAAGTCGCATTGTTTTGATTTTAGTATTTTGGATTTCGGTGAAATAATGAAGATTAATAATATTGATAATAACGTGTCTGCGCACATATATTTAAGAAGTGTGTTTGTGTGTATGTTTAGTGAGTGAATGATAATATTTAAAATTAAAGGAGTGTCGATTAAGCTTTAGGCGTAATAGGTCGGTTTTGGAGTTTTCGGAGTTTCGTGGAGATTTTGAGTATTAGTGGAGTGGATGTTTCAGGATGTGTGATATATTATTATTGCTTAAAATATGTGTATTGAATATTAATCGAGTGTTTTCAGTTATTTATCAACCATATGCAAATTTGTGTTAATTAGCCCGATCAATTTTCAGTTCTGTGAATAAATAAATTAGTTTTAGTTAGGTACGTTAGGCAATAAATTAAATTATTTAAAATCACACCGTGGCATGTTGTCCAGATAATCAGGAAATATAACTGCAGAGCAGGAAAAAGGAATGGAAGGAACGACAAGGGAGTCTCACATAATATAAGACAATACTAATGCGATAATGTACAATAATCTACATGTCATCACTACATTATCTTAGCAAGATAATGCATGAACATTTTAACAGTGTCTCCTTGATAATATCTTTATCAGTAGCTGAAGACCATACAACAGAAAAGTAAAAAACGCATCATCTTAACAGCTTACAACAAATTCATGCTTACCTTCAGAAGCTTCATAAAATACTATAAGCGCTTTGGCTATAGCAGCAGGATAATCAATTAAATCATATTCAAGTATAATTCCCAGTTGAACGCAGTCCTTCAGGTTAGCATATTCAAAAGCCTGTAAAAATAATGTACACACCCGAGTAGAAACATTCTCAGGTAGCCTGATCAGATCGTAAGGCCCTTATAAGGTTACCTTATAAGGCCCTTACCTGGAAAAGTCACGCGGTGTTTTGCAGGGCCTTATTTTCATTAACAGGCATTTGCTTTGTTTTATTTTTATAGCTTTTATTTAACAGGCCATGGAGAAATATATTTAAAGAAAATTGCATAGATATATGTTTGATTTTCCAAAATGGTTTGCTTTGGAGCTTCGCCTATTAGACTAATAATTTACCTGGGTATACCCTGCTGTAAGATATTACCATTTAGTCACTACAAACATAGTCGTTAAAGTAACTATTTGCAACTATTTGCTATTTACATACAAATAAAATAATTCTTAATATATAACTTCAATTTTATTTACACAGTATAAACATAGCCGTCAAAGCAACTATTTCAAAATTAATCTTTACATAATAGTCTACTGGAAATAGATATGTAATTTTTAAAATGAAAATTAAAAAAATATTTTCAATTAAATTTTTTCCACTTATTTATGTATGTGGACACAGAAAAATTTCGGATAAAAATTACCGTTGTTTTAACGATAGTAGTATATGGTACGGTATAGAAAGACTGATGAGTCATTGGGCGCTAGGCGTCGGTCTGGGCTCGGGGTAGCGTTGATCATAGATAAGATAAGATAATCAGGTATCGGAGTGAGAAAATCAATTAAGATAAGATAAGAAAGTGGAAAAAGTTAATTAGTACCAGTAAAGTAATTAGTGAAACAATAGGAGGTGATTTAGATAAGGTGATATCATCACTTTAGACGAGAATAGGGTAATAAAACAATTAACACCTGAGATGTGAAAAGCTAATTAGATAAGCAGGTGTTAATGACATATATAAATTTATCCCTTTAGGTGAGAATAGGGTAATAAAACAATTAATGCCTGAGATGTGAAAAGTTAATTAGATAAGCAATTCACGCTTTAGGAGTCAAAAAAGGGGTGAAAGTTAATTGCTTTAATTAGCATATCAATGGTGAAAAGTTAATTTATCTTAATTGACGGTGAATAAGATTAAAATAACAATGGGTGATAATGACAGCTTTTATGTTAATGTGTAAAAGGTTAATTATTAGGCGTGACTCCGCTTTCACCAGTGTCCGAAAAGTCTGATGTAACACGCACTGCGCGGGATTTATGACGTCATCACGCTTTCACTGGACTCACATACAAAAAGTTGGAAGCAGCTAGAATGGGAGGGAGGGAGGGAGCGAAGAGCCAATGCCCTGCGCTCGTAGGCATCATGACGTCTCGTGTTTCACCGAGCTCTTTCTTCCCCCCAAAGAGTAAGAGCCCCTACTTACCGACCTTTGGCGAGCACGAGGAGCGCTGCGGACTGACGCGTACTTCACCCACCACCACCACCACCAAGCAAAATAAGAAGTTTTCTTAAAACTAGAAAAATGCTAACACAGAAAATGCTTCTTAAGGGAGTTCTATACCGAAAAAATTTCAAAAAATCAATTTTTTTTTATTCGATTTTTTGATTCTATACTTTATCCGAAACTTAGAAAAAAATTTTCAGACACAAGTTTAAAAAGTTTTAAAAGTTACGGCTTACAATGTAATTTTCTAAAAATATTAAAATTAACATTTTTAAAGAAATCACTGTAAAAATAGTTTAATTATGATTTTAACATTCTGAAACATTTTTCTATAATGCTGTACTA
>JAWWML010016902.1:0-21677 GCA_035047165.1 Ormyrus rosae
TCTGTTAAATCAATGGTAGTGTCATTGAAGTAATAGAATGTCGGTTAAGTCAACTAAATTTTTTTCTCAGTGTATATTAGAATAGTTTATAGCTGATAAATAAGGTAAATTTTAATTTAGGGAAATATTAATTTGTATAAGGCTATAATTAAAAAGATTTAATGTATAAAAAGTCTTTAAAGAAAATTGAAGCGGAGTTTAAAAATCAAATAACTGAGTCGAGATTTCACAGTGTTTACCGTTTGCTATTTACTCTGCTAAAAAGAACCGAAATCTTGCCTTTCTTATTCCCCCATTCGTGTTTCAGGTCTGAAGGATGGATATGCTTTTGGCTGAGCATCCATATCTTCATCGAAAGCCAGTCATGCGTTAATACTAAGGCTTAAAGTTGATGAGTATGGGGTTATTGACTTTGATGAAGCAAGCTAAGTTTAATAAAATTTTACTTATCATATTATACTATAAAATAAATTAAATGGTTTATTTAATTCAAAAGTAGTTTTATCAATATTAACATTATTTAATTTACCAGCCAATTTATTCGGTGGAAATATTTTCATTGTGCAACCCCAATTGTGCAAACATACGTTTTGTAACATTCAGCTTATTTACACATACTATTGTAACGCTGGCGGTTTGAATTTACGAAGTGCGCCCGCGTTACACTATTTATTTACGTATATTTTTATGAGCTTTTAATATGTGATTATAAATCACATAAAATTATTAAAATTTAAATAAAATAATATTAAAATTTTAATTTAAATAAAATAAAAAATAAATAAAACTTTATTGCACAAAAACATTTAGTAGAGTTATATTATAAAAAACGCGAAAAGTGGAAATTATTTACGTTATTCCATTTAAACTTAAAATATCTGTTCACTTTTTTTTTAAACTTCTATTGGCAAAAAAATATAAGTTACATAGCCAAGGCACAATAATATCTGTCCACAAATAATCATACACTCTACTGACATCTTCTGAACAGTAGTAAAATCTTCCTCCCTACTTTACCGACCAATAATAGAGGTGCGTAAGTTATCGACAGCGGAGGGTTGAAAACGGTTATACCGGAGGGTAGTAGCCGATATTGTATCTCCAGGGGTAACTTCATGAAGCAGGTAAAATATTATCGCTTGAAGATCTCATTTTTTACCTTTATCGCATAAAGTAGTTTTACTTTATACTTTGATGCACTAGTTTACGTTAAATCATTTTTTTTCGCTTGTAATCTTAATTATCTGTATACATTAAAATAACTTGTAAATTGATAATTTTAAGTAATTTTTTTTTATCTGATCGATTAACTTTGCTAAGTCAATGAAAATAACCGAGTTATAAGTAGCAATGATAATAATTTATCTATAACTGAAAATCTGATTAACCTTTTAGCTGCGGGGATGGTCGATATATCGACCAGCAGTCAGGTCGGGGACTCTACTTGAGGTATCCAGTGATTATATGGGTAAATTTTGCATTTTATAGGAGGTCGATTTGTACTGAAATTTCCCCGCAGCTAAAAGGTTAAAGTGCACGTACAGAATTATGTAGAAGCAACGTCATTGTGATTAAATATTATAATCTTAGTCTATTGCATTTGGAGACAATTGTCACATCTTCTTATCAAGATGTTTAGATAATTCAGTCTGATGACTATAACACTGATTCTCGATTTTTTTCAATTCAGATACTTATCTAATTCATGTACTTGTAATATTAATGTTCAGTTCCAATTAATTATATTATTCAAGTGTACCAGGATATCTGACGACTAATTAGAAATCACTTCTCTTTTAAGAATTACTTTTTCCTTAAAGAAAATTATGAAAGAAAATGAATTAGTAATTTTAAGAATATTTACAGTATTTAAATTATTATACCGTATTATGCTTCTTCAAAGATTGCAAATTTACGAGCCAAAGTTCTTTAGACATTCCAAATACGTGAGTTATTTAATTTATATTTAATCTAATTATTTTACAATATTGTAAATCTTAGAACTGAAAAACATTCATCAATTCGTAAAATGAAAAATAAATTTCATTCTCTCAACGCGTTACTGAAAAACCTGCTAAGCCAAGCAAGTAGGTAATGTGCATATAAATTAAATGTAAAGAAATTCTGAGTACACTCTTTGGCCTTTGCGCACGTAGGCTATGAAGATAGTCACGTAATTTAGTAGAAATGTTAGGTACTCGATATTACAACGTAGTCACGTATAATTTAGAGTTGCGATGGCATGCAGAATAAGCGCTTTAATCTTGTAAACATGAAAGAGACGCTTGCAGAGAGACGCGGAGATAAAACGCATTTCCTATATAGCATTTTCAGCTGATTTACATTAATTATTGAAGTAAATTTTCCTCGTTTCAGCTAATTTTCTGGTAAACTGCTTTTTGATTAAATGAGAAGTGAAATAAAATTCATTGGCATGGAAAAAAATGAAAATAATCATACATTATATAAATCGATCTGAATTTAATATATTTTTAAATTCTAATGCTTTCGCGTCAACTTGGATTTGAAAATAAAACGTATTTATAACATTTATTTAAGGATGATCGATAGTCCAAATGCCCATCACCCGTCAATTGTAGCGACGTGCCAATTACTTTTCCTGATTGACATTTTTTTTAAATACATTAAGCAATCAAAGCCATTGCTCAATATGTGTTTCTTTAATTTGTGTTTTAACTTTGTTTAATATATAATCAAAGAAACTTATAGAAAGTTTGTTTATTATTTTTAATAATTTCTAATTTATTGTGTAAACTATACCGTATAAACTATACGAAAATTTCATTTCATTCACATATTTTTTCAACAAAAAAAAATATCCACACATTTTAATAATTTATTATTAAAGATTTTTGAATTTTTAAACAGTTTTACGCTTTCAGAAAAATTCCCAACATTTAAAAACTGCCAGTAATGTATTCAGAATACACGCTATACAAATCCCCAGGAATACCAATAAACGCCCGGCGCTTAAAAAGAGTGAAAAGCAACAAAAGCAAGCGTCCCTCAACAGCCAGCGGCGGCGGCGTCGTCGTCGTCGCACACTTAAACCGGACAATTTCTCAGGCAGCGGCTCTAATATCAGAGCTTTTCAGCTTTCCGAGTCGCAGCTCCTCTAAAAGCCAGCTTCCCTCCTTCGAGAAAAAAAGGGACGAGAGCCGCGCCGCAGACAAAACGCCGTAAAACAAAGCGGTTCGCGCGGAACGCAAAGCACTTCCGCGCGATAAGCGATTATTAGCGCGGTCTTTTACGATCGCTATCGGGCCGATTCGAGATATCCGTACGTGCAGCCCGACAGGTACGGCAGTTTACATCGAAAGGCTGTTATCGGTTCTCGCTTCTCTCTCTTTTTTTTTTTCGGAATCGAAGGATCGATCGCGAGGGAGGAGATTTTCGAGAGTCGTGCACGGTGTGCTTCGATTGCCGAATCAATTTCTTCTTTTCGGAGCGGCGCTCGGCGCGAGCCTGAAAAGCGGATGGCTTTTAATTAAATAAAGTTCTTCCGGGCTTCTTTTTCTCTTCGGGAGGGAGAGCGACGACGACGACGACGAGCGGCGACTGCGGACGTTACTCCGGCTACAAATTGCATTTGTCTTGGAGTCGCGTTCCTGTTTTCAACGCCCTGTGTTTGCTGCGCTGCTGAATTTTTAGCCGTTGCTGGGGCAACAAGGACTTTTTGCGATTTGAATGGTTCGGACGGCTTTCGTATTGTGCAGGTATGATTTTCGAATGCAAGAGTGTTTGATATTTTTTTTCGTTTTTTGCTGCGTTACCGTGTTTTTAATTAATAAAAAATTAATTTTTTAATGGTATCAACCCAGTCATTTTCAAAAACTAAAATTTTTTACTAAAATTATACTGTTTTAAAATGACTTTAGTAAATGTTTGTATAATTTTATTTTATGAAAATTAATATGCAAAATAATCAGTATCTCGAACTATAATAAAAGGAAACTATCCCAAAATATGCACTTGTTGGGAAAATTGCTGAATAAACACGAGAGAAGTAATTATTCTTGAAAGATAATTAATTATACCTCTAAATTAATTAAACTTGTACATTTATTTTATTGCGCATAATAATTTACTGCATAATTAATTTTTTACAAAGAAATATTTGTTACATATTCATTTCCGTTTCAAATATAATCGAAGATGTCAGATTTTGATTACTGTTTATCAGAGTTTCAAAATAAAATAACTCATCAATAACAGCTATCAGATGAGTATTGCTACCTACATAAAGTTATATAAACAATTAAAATCCAAAGTGTACAGTTCAGCTTAAATTCCACTTCGACATTAGATTTTTACATAAAGACTATAACACATCAATTTTCTGATGAAGCTTCACCAGATTTCTCATCTGAGATTAATATGCATCGATCTGAGCAGCATTTAGTATTTATCCCGATATTGGTTTTCAATATTCGTAAAATTTTATTTATAAAAAAGATCAATACGTGGCCTGCAATTCATGTAGAACAATATAAGCTATAAATTATGCTTCTTGCTCAGCATCAATAAACACTTTTATTGGAATCGTCTAACATTATTTATTTCATTGCAGCCCAATAAAATAATTCGGTATATTACTATTGCTGTAAATAAAGTGATAAATTTATTTTAACGAAATATCATAAAGTGCTTGACTGCCAAAAGTGTATTATACTGCGTGAGAACTGATTGTCGTCATCAGATTTTTAAATACAATTTAAACTATATGATAACCTTAAAAAACTATTTACACATCAATATTTTAAATTTTGCGATAAATTTATCAGTCTTCAGAAATCATCAGTCCATAGAAATAATGTCATTCAAGTTGACTTAAACTAGATGTTAAATGTATTTTGTATGTAAAATCATTAACTTATTGATGAGAAAATGATCTTTTATGTAAATACTGTTAAAATATAATTATAGAATTATATTCTAGACAGAAGGAAATATTTTAATATTAAAACTAAAATATAATAATAATTAGTAATTGTAAATTTATAAAATTGTAGAACATCCAACGTAAACTTAAATTTAATTAATAAAATACCACATACTAAATACATCTTCGAAAATATACCCAAATAAAATCGGCCTTACATCAACGAAATGAACCTTGACCCGACAATTAGAGCCCAATTAATCGCGAATTCTGGCGGCAGGTCGCTTCGCAAGAGGGTGGCAGGGATCGACGTCAGCTATTAATGGAACTCGGTTGACGCGATTGCGAGCGGCAGAGATGACGGACAAACAGCAGCAGCAGGCCAAGACCGTAAGCCCCTCGAAATGCCAATCCTCGGACGACGACGACGACTCGGCGAGCTGCAGCCTCTGGCGGACGCTGCTTACGCTATTCAATACAATCAATCACGTCCTGGTGTTACTCACGACCGGCTACCTGGTTTACTTGGCCCGGGACTTAAGCAGCAACTTGAACCTCCACATCCTGCTCTGCACGATCGGGGTAAGCAAAGCCGCGTCTTGGAACTATTTTGCAGCCGAGCGCGGCTCTCAAATATTTGAGAGAGCGAAGGGTCGAGCTGCTCTCGTTTGATTTCGAACGGAGAGAGAGAGAGAGACGGAAAAGTTTTCTGCCGCCGAGTCTCCTGGACTCCTCTGCTGGGACGGGCTTTGCTTCGTGAGTGCTAAACGGAATTCGACAAATCTTATTAACTTGACGGGCTTTTGCGCGACGGGTGCATTCTTTCGGCCTGCTCGAGTTGAGTTTGCCTTTATAGAAAAGTGTGGCGAAGTTTATTGCAGAAATTTTTTCGACATTAGACGTCGTTGGGCATTGTAATCGATGTAAAAGATGTTTTTGTTCTTTTTATTCAGGCGTAAATTTTAATAAATTCCAGATTAAACTCATTATTAATAACGGGAATAATAAAAATATGCCCTTTAAAAACATGATACTTCAGTTCCATCGAATACAAAACTATAATCGTTTCAAGTTTGTTTAAAAAATGTTTGGCTCACTTCGTTATTCTATAGGAAACGTAAAGCTGAATGACTAAAACTTTTATAGCTGTTTCTGAAAGTCCTAAAATATTCAAAGTATGCAGTGGCTTTAATTGACATTTTAAAAGGAATTTTAGAAATTTCGTAATTGAAATGAAATTGCTCCAATTCAATACATTTCATTGCTACTAAATATGCACGTATTATTGGCTCCCAAACTATTTTCAGTTATCTGTAAAATCTTCAATTAATTCATTAGACGGCCATAAGTGTCTGTTCTTAATTTTCATAAATTAATAATTAACAGAAAAAAAGAGAGATTATTCTAATAGCATTTTGTTCTAATCCAACAAATTCTGTTAAATTCATACCGCTGTGCAGTTTAATGCTACATCCGTCGTATTTCATCGAGGAGATTTATGCAGTTCCATCTCTAAGCTGTATTAGATACTGTCTTACGTAGCCCGAGATTCTCTGATAACTTGTCTGACAAGTGCAAAATTTCAGGCCGCTTAATTAAGATCGACATTCCGCCGCATAAATTATCAGCGGCTCTTTTCTCCCCAAAAAGGGGAGGAATCTAACATTTAAATTTTTCGTCGCCCTCAAAAACACTCGCATTTTCATAATTCCCCGCTTTCGACGGACAGCTAATTAACTCGATTCCCGGGGTCTAAAACGAGCGAAGTCTTCAAAATTTTTAATCAGAATTATGCCGTCGGACGTTTTCACGTCCAACTCCGGGGCGAAGTTCGGCGCTGCTTAACGAAAGTAGCGAGTTGGCGATTGCTACACCGACAACGCTAAACTTTTCCCCTTCCTTCGCGAGGATAAGAAAGTGGATGCACGGATTCACCCCCCATCTGAATGTGTAGCTCCGCTCTTTCAGCAGCTGCTCGGCTTTTGCCTCATTTCGCTGAGACGTCATGCTCGATTTGATGCATTGACTGCCGCAGTTCGAGGATGCTTTTCTGGTAATGAAATTCCGAAATATTTTAGACTGCTCTCTCGCGACTTTTGTACGTACGGGTGATGTGTGGGTTTTCTCGAGGTGTTGTTCGCGGTTGAATGGAGATGCGAATGTCATCTGCTCGGGTCGCGGAGTTATTTGGAGAAGGGCTTTTTAGAAAACTAAGAGCAGTTCCACAGAAATTATTCGTAAGCCAGCTTTGTTAAATATTCGTAGAACGAACGTTTGATTATTTTAATTACTCGAAAAATTCATTTGTATAAATAATGATTTTTGAAAAATTCTTAAATGTATTTGCTATTCAAAATGTTTGTTATATCAAAATACTTATTCCTTTTACAATTCTGAAACGATAACGAAAATTTTGAAAATACATAAATAATAAACAACAAAATGAACCCTTTCACCTACCGTCTCGAGCAGAAAAAAAAACTCCATCTGTTTTCCAGTACGTCCTGCTGATGTCCGAGGCCATAATAGTCCTGACCGGCTCGAACGTCTGGACGCGCCGGCTGAGCCGTCGGTCCAACAGCCACCTGCACTGGATCCTGCAGGTCACGGGGGCGGCGTTCAGCGTGGCGGGCGTCTACGTGATGTACCGGGGCCGGAAGCGGCACTTTCACGGCGTGCACGCACTCACGGGAATCGTTAGCGTCGGCTGCATCGGCCTGCTCTTTCTCAGCGGGCTTCCGGCGCTGTTCGCCGCGCGACTGAGGAAGGTGGTGAGGCCCGTCGTCGGGAAGTTTTTGCACAACTTTCTGGGGATCGCGTGCTTCGTGCTGGGCATGGTGTCCCAGTGCTACGGGTACAAGAAGAGCTGGCTGAGGAGGCTGGGGGGCGACGAGATGGTCACCGTGTTGACCGTCACCACGGGAATGATTACTTTCATTTCGTGCATCGGGGCGCTGGGGTCGCTGTGGGAACAGCTGAAGGGACTGCTTAGGTGTTACTGATATTGGTGATTAAATTTTGTTTATCAAGTTTATATTGCTATATGTTTGATTTGGGTTTCATTTTATTTTCAATTTATAGTGATAATTATGTAATAGCAATTTTTAGTAATACGAATAAATAATGGTAAAAGATTAATAAGTTTTTCTAGTCTTTAATTTGGTTAAATAACTATAACTATTGAGTAGGTATTGACAAAAGATTAAAAGTGAGTTTAAAAAATAATTTTGATTATTTTTTCATCTAAATATAGTATTCTTTATTTAATTGCTGACTTTTATGCTTTGAACGAATTAAAGCATTGCAAAGAATCAAAAGATCGGAATTCTTTATTCTGACGGATTTCCGATCAGAACTTCACGCTGATCTCATGCCACCGAACGTAGCATGTTTGACTGGTGCAGCTTGGACGAATTCATGCAGATTGGATAAATCTCCTGTGGTTCTGGTCTGAAATCCATGAACGTGTCTTACCAGGGATAAATTTAAGCTCATGTTTAAGCTTAAGTTATATATGTACAAAAAAAATAATACGAATGATTAAAAAATGTCAAATATTAAAAAAATAACTAGAACGATGTTTTCTTTGCTTTGCGAATTGCCGAGTCTTTGAAGTATACATTGCCAACGAAAACGAAAATGCCTCGTATAAACGATTCAATTAAGGGTTCCCTGCCTTTATATAAGAGAAAATCTACCGTGAAATAACTTTGCGCTGCGTAAGCTACGGACCGCTCAATTTGACGAGCCAACAAATAACTCGACAGCCTGAAAGGCAGTCGGCCTACATTTTGTTTGAGCATAAACGGGACCGTCCAAACACTGCAAAATAATTAACGAAATGCCCCCTCACGAATTCCAACAATGAAATCCGTCATTCGCACGCGAGAAACGGAAAAATTGCAGGTCCCAAATACACCGAATAAACTGAGGTATACCCGTACGTTTTTCCTCGATGCATTTAACATTTTTAATCATTCTGACGAAACGAGGTCGGTTATTACGCGCGAATTGATGTATATTTACGATCGCGCGACTGTGTACGCTCAATTTGGGTGTATGGTTTGGGCGCGCTTGTGTGTGCGGGTTGTGCCGATGTGAATGGGGGGATAATGCGATGCACCTATATGAAGGTGTTTCTATGCGTGTTCACGTTTGCGCGCGCGAATATTATGGGGATGCTTTCTGAATTTAGGTGCCGCTCGGCACTGGAAATCGCATTTACTTCGGAGATTTTCATATGTATAGAGACTTTGACGTTGGTAATGGATGGAAAGGCTTTGGCGTGAATTAGTAATCACACATTAATCGCTTATTTAGAGAATCCAATCCTTAATTACTTGTACAGTGGTTTCGTTAATATTTATAGCATAAAATACCTTGCATAAGTGTATTTTAAGAAGATTAAAACCGTCGAAGAATAAAATGAGAGTAAAAAGATCTAATGTAAGATTGATCAATATATTTTTGCAAAGTTCTATTTAACATTTTTTGATAAAAGAAAGAAATATCTTCTTAAGTATATGTCGTTTTGGTTATATTGACTTAGACCTTAGACTAATTATTTAATTATATTTATCGAACCCAGAAAGCTTATCCCCGAGCATCCATAAATCTTTACAAACGTTCCTTTCCAAAATACCTGCACGACATAAAGCAGAGCTTCCCAAATGGACCGTTCCAAATGACCGTCGCACACTTCCCCTCTCCACCAGTCAGCAAAAAGCAAGCGTCGCTCTCTGCCAACTTTAAAATCCAGAAGAGCGCGACAAAAAAGCATTTTACGATGGAAGCCCCTCCGGGCGCGAATTATCCACTCGATCGCGAAAGAGCGCCGCCGGCCGAAAATCAATTTCCCGATGATTCGCCGCCGCGCCGCTCAACAAGTACAGGCCGCCGCCTTCCTCCCCGGCCGATCGATCGCCAAGTTCGTTTCCCTGCGCCCTGCATGGCGCACCTGCGGCCTGTATATCGGATGTTCATTAGCCTCGGCATGTCGGCCGCGATTACGCGTGTATAATAAGCGCGTCAATAATCGGAACATTGAGCCGTAATGCCCATTAAATGCTCCTGTAAATCGCCCGGCCGCGCCAGGGCGCGCGCTTATCGCCGCCGCCTGGCGAAGGATGGTGTTTGCGCGTCGCGCGCGGAGTCGGCTCGGGCTGGATTTTATTTAATAATGCAGGCCGTGATGGAAGGCTGATTGTTCCGGTATTTATTTGCCTTCGGCCCCCCGGAGGCGGCAACGGTGTTGCTGCTGCTGTTTGCCAGATTTCGGGGCTGATCGGGAATGCGAAATTTGAATATTTTAGGCTGATCAGCGCGAAAGGTGGGTTTAGTGTTGCCATTAGTTATGGTTTCTTTGGTTGCAAGTGGATTCAGGGGGAAATGCTCGGAAGCAAATAAAGAGTTTAAAATTTTAATGCAAAGCGGACTTGGAACACCGGTTATATGATGTGAAAATACTACTTGAGTGAAACTTATCGTTAGTTTTTGGTATTAGGACGTATTTTAAAAGTTTGTTTCAGATTTTTTGAAAAAATAAAGGTACAGTTGACCTCGAGTTTAGCTGCTCTGTGATAGTTAAGTTGAGAAAAACTTTTAGAATCAAATAAATCCAATGTTTGTAGGAAAGTCAGCGTGACTGCAAATTTATTATCATCTTTTATCTTTTATCTTTTTTATTTTAGCTCAAGAAATAACAAAATTCAATCTATAATGTTTTAAAAATAATTTAAAAATTATTTAAAATGGACAAATTTCCATATTGTTATTGTTTCTATTTTACCAAATTAAAAAAAAAAATTTCTTATTTTTATTGAAAGTTTCATACCCCAGAGGGTTATGGTTATTTTATTCTTTTATGAAATTAAATTATTTAGTGAAATTTTAATTAATATTACGGGTAACAATTTTAATACTTTTTTTATTCTAAAATTTTTAAACAAAGAGCATCACGTTCAAAAAAATCATAAGGTTTTACTACTTTTTTTACATTTCACTTTTATCGCACTTCTTTTTACTTGCCATTACACTTTAAAATCACCCTCTATCTTTTGCATTATTTAAAAAGTAAAAAACATACTTTTTACATTCTGAACTACGTCATATTTTTAAAAAGAATCAACCAGAACAAAAACAAAGAGCAAGGCGTACGCAACCAATAAATTCGACTCCTGAATTTTTAACCCACCGCGGGACCGTAAAGCCTATTAAATTTTCAAAGTTCAAGCGGTTCGAAATTTTCGGCCGACACTGAATTTACGCGTCGCGTGTCGTCCGTTTATGCCTCCCAGCTGGAAAATAAAAAGAGCCGTTGTATTATCTTCGGTCTCGGTGTTACGTACATTTCGATCGCTGACGCGGTGAATGGGAAAACTGCAGCGACCGGACCTCATTATGAAGATGACACTAGCCGGAATCGTTTTGTGCTCTTTTGTAGAACTTGCTGTAATGACAGCGATTTTATCCCTGGGCGATTTACTTTTTCCCTCCGGTTTGAATGTTCGAGTATGGTTTCTTGTTTTTTCTGCCACGAGGATGGAAATAATTTGTAAAGACCTTTTTGATATGCTGATGGGGATTTTGCTGGATCGATATAGATTTTGTTCCTTGGGAAATGTTTTGATGAAATAAATGAGAGACACTTGATAAAATGTCTAATTACTTGAATAATTATAGCATTTTTTCTTGCGGAACTAAATTCAAATTCTAATGAAACGTATTTGGAAAAAAAAGTAAAATTGACAATAACAAATGCAATACAAAGATTGAAGAAATACGTTATTTATCAGAATACGTGTAAATCCTATTATCAGTGATTCCAAAACCATAAATGTACATCAAAAAGTCATAAAATTTACACACGAGATTTATTTTAGCAGCGAATTTCACATAAAAAATCATAAATCTTTAGTGACAAGAATCTTTTTTCAAAAATTCTTCAATATTTACAAATTTCGAATCAAATATTTGAATATTTATTATCAAAAAAAGAAAAAAGAAGAATATCACTCCATAATTAGTATAAAAAGGTTGAAATATTCTTTATATTAGTTTTATTATCTACATAATTTATTCAATTAAAGAAGAATATTTTGCATCTTTCCTTTTTCTTCCCTCCCGACTTCATAAAGTATATGCAAAATCATACAAGAAATTATAATTCAACCGCGGAATTGCAAAGGATTTCGTTTGATAGCGCACAATTTAGCGCAGTGAAGCAGAAGGAATCGGGAAGTAATGAATGGCCGTTCGAGATATATATTTTACAATGTCATATTTATTTGTTTCACATATCGTGAATTGTTCATACGTTCCACGTAGCTCCTGCGGTGAGTGTCACATAACAAATCAATAAACCTCAACAGTCCTGAATGCATAATTTTAAATATAAACCTGACGTGCTGCTCCTTTTTCAACAATCCCCTAATGAATAAATCCGCAACCATCTGACAACCATAAACAATACAGCTCTGCCTCTCGGCGAAACGAACGACAATGAATTTCTCGGTCGATTTGAATGCGCCTGAATTTAATCCGCAACGAGAGATTTACGAACCGAATTGTGAGAACGCTTAGAGATATATTATACGCAAATAGCCTACTTCTTTTATTATTCAGCTACTTAATTACAGCTACTTTATTTCCTTGCGCCGCCGGGCGTTTGAATTCACTTGGATACACTTGTACTTAATTTTGTACGCGTAAACGTCCGTATTATTTTATCCGGTTTCGTGCTCATGCATTCACTTGCTCACGTTTTACGTCACTTCGATATTCGCTATATACTTTGTATATCTCGAGACCTTATAATTGCTAATGATTAATTGAATTACAAATTCTCGAAATAATTCTTTATCTTTCGAACTTGCATTATGATGCAGCTTCAGGTTAAATTTATTTGTATACATAACGTCATTATCTTGAGTCCATTAAAAATGTGATTTTAATGTACGATTTATAGTATCAAACAAATTATTATTAACACTATTAACATTTTCATTAATATACACTCACAGATTCGGGAGAAATATCAAACAATTCTTTGATAATAAAACATTTTTCACCTTCGCACTTAACAGATAGTTCGTTACATATTATATTTTACAAGAGACGTATATCGTTAAATGTTTACATTAGCATTACAGTAAATATTATATACTTTTTATATTTCGTGACGTTAGAATATATATTAGATTAAAGAATTGTATATCGCAGTCCTGCAACGAAATAAATTTAAAAATAATTTTTTTACAATGATAATTATCATAGAACACACCTTTTTACATTTCTCGAAACATCAACAGCTGTATTTTCGTATTTTTCTGAATATTTTGCATTCTAAAGATACAATTACACATAATATTATAGAATATTTTCAATATTATGTTACATAACCTTTTTTTTTTACGGATCAAATACGTAACACATTTCATCGAAAGTGTAATCATTAAAACTAATTCTGTTGGATATCCTTATATTACAATATTTATATTATTTTTGGCACCATTTATTTTGAATTTTACTTATATTTATAAAAATAAACTAATATATCATTTTAGATCATCACTCACTTATTCCAATATTATACCACTAATCTATATATTTTTCATAATTAACAACGCAACAACGTATAACAACGCAGCAATATATCTTCGTAAACCAAAAGAAAAAAGAAAATTGTACGATAAATATTCATAGTAAAACCAAAATATGCATCGCCTAGTCCTCTCGAAAGCCTAGGCTACCGTTCGAAGCTTAATTTCGACAAAAATTCACAAAAAATACGAAAATACAGTCGGCGCTCCTTATACGCGCCTGGCGCGTTAATTAAAACGCCTAAGCGCATTTACGTGCTCGCGAGTCTATACTCTCACAGGCGCCTATATAAATACGTATTTGGCCTATGATTTACGTGCGTCAGTATCTCAGGGTAATTGATGTAATATGTGCTCGCACCGTTGCAGACGTGAAAAATAGCGCAGCTCCCTCCTCCCCCCCGCAGTCGCCTCTTAATATTACGAGTTATTTTGCGGGGTGGCGGCGCGGGGAGCGGCCCGAAAAAATGCATTAAAGCTCGCGAGGTGTTAACGACTCGCGCGTCATTATTGCGCCCTTTTTGCGCGAGTGGCTTTTTGTATCAAATTAAGGAAAAAAGTAGCAGTAGGGGGGGGGGGAGGGATGATGGAGAGGGAAAAGTCCCTGAGGGGACTTCTGGTCTGACTCTGATGTCGGGAGCGACTGAAACGTCCCGGCTGAATAAGGGGTAAAAAGCTCGCAAATTTTTCGGGCCGGGAGTCAATCATGAAGTTCGATCGATCTCGGGACGGCCTTTTTTGTTGCCCGGCTCTGCCTTCTTTGCCCCGCTATTTTCGGTGTGTTACACAGCGTCGCCGTGCGCCGCGCGCGCCTGCCGGAATTTATTTTTCGAATTTCTTTCTCAACTATCCGCGAACGAAATTAAGCGCTGATAGGATTGTAAATGGTTTTTACAGTTTGTTTTAAGTGATATTGGAAACGGAGTTTCGGTAGAATGGGGGATAAATCATTTTACGACAGCGTAAAGTTACATCATGCGAGGAAGGAATTGAAGCTCTGCAGCCGCTGTTTTTTTTTAAAATACGCTTATCCGAAAACGCATTTTAAAATAGCCTTTTTTTATATGGCTCGTTTGTCATTTTTATGCAAGTTTCATTTTTTAATCAAGTCTGCATAAAACGTTTCCATTAAATTTTAATGCGTAATTAAAAATATAAATTCGTTTTTCGTCGAATTTCGTTTTAATCAAAAAAATTCATTACTGGGAAACAACTTTTCTTTGAAAAATTTATTCGATCGTTTATCAAGTTAAACGTTTGATAATATAATATTATTAGTATCTGTGTAAACAATCGATAATGATTCAATGATATAAGCTTACTCAGAAAGATTAATAATATATCTTGCTTGAAAAAAAATGATTGTCAAATAACGTGTAAAGTAAAATAAAATCAATAATTTCAAAAAGTAAACGTACAATTAAAAATAAAAAAAACCCTTTTTCTTTCTTAATAAAGCCTCGCACCGAGACAAAACTCGACCCAAGAGGCAGACTAGCAAGCAAATGCACTCGAAAACTCGGCGTCGACTGGCAGACGAGAAAAGGTGAGCGGCCGGCGTCACTCGGATGCTCGCCGCCGCGTGAAAATCCTCCCCCTCCCCGAACGACTGTCAATTTCCCCCGCCGGCGCATTACACGCCCTAAGCCAGAAGGGACCCCCGTCCTCGTCGTCGTAGCAGAAACAAAAGTGCCCGGGCAACACGTGTAGGCAGATATTCCGCGGGGCAAACGTCCTCGAAAGTTTGCCGGAGTATTTATAAGAAAAAGTATTCGGCGAACGATCCCGAGGGCTTTAGTTCGAGAGGCAAGCCATTCAAGGTGGGCATCGATTTTTCGCTCGAGGGTTCGGATTGTTTTTTGAGGGCTGTTTAAGTGGAATGGACGCAGATTAACGGAAAGTCGGGGGAAGTTGTTAATTGAGAAAAGTATTTAAGTAATGATAAGAAAGTAAGAATCCAATTTTTCATTGTTGTATTAATAAAATATTCAGACAAACTTTCGCAGCCACTTATTCATATTAATTAATAAGTAGCTGCTAAAGTTTGTATTTAAAAAAGTGCTTTTTCAACAATCTGATTTAAAAAGCGTTACTTCAAGAAAGGATTTTGAATCGACTTTTATTTAGGAAATCGAATCGAAAAAACTTATCTCATCTATGCTACTTTTTGCAAACAGGTGATAAGATAAGTCTTTTTAACACAATTTCACGAAGTAGGTGAGTCTTCTTAAAATCGCTTCGTGTAATAAGCATTGGAAAGATACTTTGGCAAAATGAAAATTTTAGAAAAAAGAATATTGAGAAAATATCTTTTTTAAGTTATTTGAATAAAGAAAAAACTAAAAATTAAAGAGAAAACTTACGCAATGTTAGTATGTGATGATCTTGATTTAAATTTGAAAAACTTCTGTCAAAGTTATAAATTGTTAATCTTTCTGACGATAATCGATTTCAGTTAATGTATCAATGTTCTTTCTTTATTTTTTAGCGAAAATTGTTTATTCTTCTTTTCAGTTTCAGAAGAACGTAGTAATTTAATAACTGAAACGAGAAAAGAAATTTATAAAAATAAAATTTACTAAAAATGCACGTAAAAAATACAAACAAAATTATTTCACTCCACAAAAAAAGATCGTTCGCCAAAATTTTTTTCTAATATACTCCAGAAAAGAAGCTACAGCGAAACCGCTAAAGTTGTTTCAGAAATCGAACGCCAGTTAGACAGGTCAGCCTCGAAGCGGCTGAACCGTAATCATTAATTTTTATGTAAACACGGGAAATACGATTACGCAAGGAAACAATACGGCCGGCCGTTAATCATTCGACGGCGGCCGTAGTAGAGGGAAACACCGGGTAAAAGCGGATCGCAGGAAGACGAAAAAAAAAAAAAAAAATGATTAGCGAAGCGGCCGAAGCAGATCTGTTTTTCCTTTCCTTTTATTCCTTTTGAGACCGATGATGCGTGCAAAAGCGCGCAAGCGCAAGAGCGTTCCTTTTTTTTCACCCCCGACGGCCTCGCTCGTGCGTACGTTTTAATGGCTTTTATTCGATAGCTCGGAAATAGAATTTTGATGGTGTTTTTTAATGCCACGCTCTGCTGTGTTCGCGGCTCTTTTTTGCACGCGGAGCTGCGAAAATGGCACGCTGAAATGCTGAATTAGAATTCGATGGCCGGCTCAAATGGAATTCGATTTGGGGATAATGCGTTAAATTTTCGACATTTTTGCAAGGGTTTTTGTCGGTTTTCAAAAATAAAAGCGGGATGAATAACCCGATTATTTGCAAACTTTCTGCATTTTATTACGTTATCGAAGTATGAATTTTTGGACGGCGTGTCCCATAATTTTTAATAATAAATTTTAAAATGAATTTATTATGTAATTCGAGATTTTAAAAGACATTATATTTAGCACGAAAATACATTTTTTATGTAATTTAATGAATTATGAAAGTGGTTTAAATTACTTAAAAGTATATTAAAATTAAATGACTGAAAGTAAAGAAGGCGGGCTTAAAGTGCATTACAACCGGAATTTAAAATATAATGTTACGTTAAAACGCAACGAAATTGAATGTACCCAGGTAAATTTTAATGAGGTTTTTTCGTTTTTTAAAGTATGTTTAAAGAGTCTTTTGCTGATAAAATGCCGATGGCCATTAGTCCAATATTTAAAGTAAATATATTCATTGATTGTGTATCAATAGAGATTCACAATTTAAAAAGCACAGCTCAATATTTATTGAACGCGCGCCAATAATTTTAAAATAAACCAGAACTATAATTTTCTGGAAAAAATACGCAACTTCGATTGCAAATTAACGCAGCAATAATTTTCACGATCCTCAAAAATCCACCCGGTCGGCGTCTAAGCGTGACTAATCAATAATTCGAATACAGAGCTTCGAAGCGCTTTTCCAAACCGAAAACGCGATAGAGAAAGCAGAAAGAGGAAGGAGGAGCGGGAGGATCAGGCGGAGTCGGAGGATTAGGAAAATCGAAAACGGTCGTATATGTATAATTGGATGCAGTGACCCCTGAGCCCTCGGGCCGAGTTATGCCGGCGGTGCATTTGCGACCAGCTGTATAATACACCGTCTTATTGCGCCGATAAGCCTCTGGAATACTTTGCCGATACCCCCGGTAATGAATGGGATTGTTATTCTTCTACGGGATTACAGCTTCGCTGTTTTCGATGACGCGAGTTTCCGAACGGACGAGGAAAGCTTTAAAGGCTCCGGATCGTTTGGAATTTTACGAGGACAGACGAATGTCGCTTTATTTATTTTTACGCTTTTAGAAGCCCCTTTCGCGAAAGGCGCTTTATTAGCGTTGAATTTTCATTATAATAAGCGGCTTTGTCGTGGCGTTTTACGTTGCGAACTCAAGCGCATTTATCAAAGGACGTTATAACTTAGGATGATGAACTAGGAGCGATACCATCGAAACGGCTGACTAAACGCAGTTCATATCACTTAATCCATCCGATACGAATTCGAAATTGATCTAATCCCGTTTACACGGCTAACATGCAATTTTGAAGTAAATGCTATATAAAGTTTATTATTCGTGTATTTCACGGATAGTGGAGAGGAATTCCACTCGTTATTCGTTAGTAAAAATGATTGTTAAAGTACCGAAGGACGATTTACTTTCTCCGAAAATGCTTAAATTAAAAGAATGGATACAGGTCTCATTTACATATTATTTTATCGCTGGTTACGTGAGTATCTCCGAGGGCACAAAAGATTGACCGTGTCCTCTATTGACCTATTTTACCGACAATATATAGTTTTAAATTTAATTTATGTATTTATACAAACATTATCTTAAATCGAGAATTTCCCTATCTTTGTGCGGCAGTTATTTAAAGCACCGTGAGAACTGGAGGTAATTGTTTTAATTACTTTTTGGAATAATTAATTTTCTTTTCGTTACTAAAAAATGGATGCAGTCCTTCGAATAATTGCCGGAGAAAGAAAGAGAATCTTTTAAACGTTAATTTATATCGCTATCAAAAAATCTTTCGTCGAACTTGACATAATTATTATTCATTCATACGTTTCAAGATTTTCCTAATTCTACTTTATCGACATTTTCTAACCTAATTGTGTGATATTTATCTTTATTATTTTGATGACGTGATTTAATGTAGATTATAAACTTGAAGTTAGCTTATTATTATGAATTCGCGAAAGACTACAGGCTATCAAAACGAAAATTAAACTAAAGCTCAACCGAAAAAAGAGATCTGTTTATTTAACGAAAGAACCGTCGTCAAAAGAACGATGTCGATAAAGTAAACGTCATGTTTACCGACTCTCCACAATCACACACCGTCGTTACGCTCCGAAAACGTCGAAATCACGAATACAAGCACACGATACTCAACTAGAAACCGTCTGTTTAGCTTCCCGCGTAAACATACACGTGCTGTAGCGCCAATTTGAGTGCAGTGCTGAGGGTCATCAGGGCCGAGCAGGCGATGACCGACGGCGAGCTGGCCAAGCTGTGCTGCATCGCCGCGGGATTGTCCCCGTTAAAGATGTGGACGAAGACTCGGGCGGGCGTGGCGTTGCTCGCCTCGCAAGTGTAATTGCCCGAGTGTCGGCCGGAGGCCCTCGGCACCTCCAACCAGGACTCGCGAGCCGAGAGGTCCGTGCTGACGTTGACGCCCTGCTCGACGTCGTAGTTGATCATGCGCTGGTTGTGGTACCAGAACAGGAAGGACGGCTGTTCCGTCGACTTCTTCACCAGGCAGTGCAGCTGCAAAGTGCTGCCCGGACGCACGAACTTCTCGCTCGGACCGCTTATCTCCGCTCGCGCCTCTGCAACAAGAAAGAGGAAGCTCTGTGAGTGAGCCGGCGGAGGAGGGCCGGGAAGATAATGCCCGTGATGCATCGTCCGGTAGACGATGAACGCGACGTTCTCACAGATAGTTAGCCCGCTTGATTTATGCTTTTTACTTCCGGGGGTGGGGCTAAATAAAAATATGGGACGCCCCGGGGGAGATTAGCTTTTTAAATGAAATTTTCGAATTGTTTTCTACGGGGAGGTGTAATGATTTTTTTTAATTGAAAACCTGGAGGATAGATTTTGTCGGGTAACCAGCTTTTTATATATAGGAACGTTTCCAGGAACGTTGATTTAATGCTGTAAAATTGTCGTAAATTATGTCAGTGGATGACACTTTTATGTAACTTTTTATTTAAAAGTTACGATTCAAAGTTTTATTTATTTTTACTGCACACTTCTCTGTATTTATTTTTACTGCGCCCTCTGAGCTACTTTATGGCACTATGTATTAATGAAATACATTTTTTTTTTCACATTCAATTGCTAAATTAAGGTTAACTAGGTTTAACTTTAGTAGGTTTAGCTTATATTGCTTTCAGTAAATATTTTCTCTCAACAAAGTCAAAGCTGAGTTAACTCTCACACGTTTACTAAGCATCCATCACTATATTAAAGTTATCTAAAACGCCCTTTTGATACTAAAATTGAAATAATGTCACTGCCTTAATTGTAATTTACCTGTAAAATTTCTATTCCCGAACAAAAGAAAGAGTAACTAAAAATATCCAGTCCAGTTAATTCTCGCGCGGCTCGCAATGAATTCGAGCATTTTATTTGAACAGCGTAAAATACAGAGTCGGCTATTATTCTCCTAAAATTGCACTCAAGCGTCACTAAACTAGCGTATAAAATTTCATGCGTTTTCAATGACGGGGGGATAAAAGCTCTCGGTGAATCCGGCCGAATCGCGAGCTGATAAAAGCAGGCGAGGAGAGAGAGAGGAAGCGAGTCCAATATTTAGATGCGCATTTCTTATACACGGCGACTCCTTGTTGTCGAGGAGAAAGAGAGAAGCTTAATCCCCATTATTTTATCCGCGAATATCCGGTTTGGGGTCGAGTGCAGGGAGGGTTTATTGGAGGAAGGAAGCGCAAAAGGAGGATTTCTTTTTTTTATCGAGCCTCCGCTTCCGACTCATAAATAATGGAGGGAGATTCCAGCTTTCCAGAGAAGTGTTGTTGCATTCGCAGAAATTAAATAAGATTGAAAACTATTCTCCGCGCTCTCTGCGTTAATTCGCTTATTTTTCTAGAGTTAGCTGGCACGCGCTTCTCTGACCGCGGAAAAATGAAAGCTCGTTATGCCGGGGGAATAAAACGAGCGACTGCCTTCCGCGGATTATACGGTTAAAAGCGAGTTTAAAGACCGTTCTTCGAATTTTCAGCCGGTATCAGTTGGGGAGCTTGAACTCGCAATCGGAATCGACTTAATTACCTTATAGTGGAGATAACGCTGCTCGCAAGTGCTTCCCTCGTTTTATGGGAGCGCGGAATTATAATTAATTTTTTATTTAAGCCACTCTTTTGGAACGTGAAAATTAAGGAAATCCGAGAACTGTGGAGTAAATATGTATTACTTTTAATGAATATATTACAGAGATTGTTTCTACTAATTGATTATTCTGTTAATTGATTATTTCCCTTTCTACTGCTTTGGGTACTGTTTACATCACCAGCATGGCTTAGTTTCATAAAAAATTAATATTCTAAATGATTTATTAAATATTATTATTAATATTATGTATTATAAAAGTGTTTTTAAATTCCGTTAATAGAGACAGAAACGCAGTTGAAACGGTGAAAGTATACTAAACAAGAGATTAAGCTTCCAAGTTAACGCCTAAGTTTCCTAAAGAGCGCGAAAATAATCTCATCAATCGTTAACTTTATCCGGAAGCCCCGCGAAAAGATCACACACGTTGTCTTTGAATTGGTTTGAGAGTGCCTTCGTGGCGAATGCAAATGGAAATTTAAATAATTTGCAAGTCGAACTAAGATCTCAACCGAAATTATATAATAAGTGATGAATATGCAGTGACGCGCGGCGTCGCGGCGTCTCGCCGTGGAAATAGTCAAATATCCGTGACGATATCCACACCGCGAGTAGCTGCGTTAAATTTTTCAAAAAACTGACATTTTTCGAATGCTTCGGCAGCTGATTTTTTATCAGTTGAATATATATCATATACCCTGGTAGAGATAAAAGTATCAAAATTGGCCAGGAAAGTAAAAAATAGGTATTTATAATTCCTAGTTACCTAACTTTGATGTAACGATTTTTCGAATCATTCTCGCACTATTTTAATAGATTTAACATAACC